>JAGSMU010000185.1:52500-58265 GCA_029286865.1 Teinopalpus imperialis | reverse complement strand
CGTGTATATCAAGCAAACCGAGGTGTAGTGTTGAAGTCTATTTTAAAGGAATTTGCCAATATCTTCGTGGTATAACGCCTCGTGTATATCAAGTTTGTGTCTTAAATATGCTTAAATTCGGCGGGTGATCCTCCTGATCTGAGGCCAACGATAAAATCGAGGCAGACACGATATCCGTCAGCGCTACGACGACCGAACGACGCCTTACGCCGTCGCCGCGGGGGCTGACGACGGCGTCGTAACGGTCGTAGAGGCGCCTCTTCGGACGTCGAGTCCGCCTACTCATCGCGAGTGAGGATCGAAGCGCGTAAGCGATACACACGAACGCACTCGAACCCTCTCTCCCGTACTGTATTATATATACGAACATAAACGACGACTAGTCGTATATCGTCGAAACGTCGAACGCGCTCGCAACGTTCACGCCTAAACGTTCCCGTGGGCGGTTAAACCTGCCGGGAACGAGACGGTACGTCACCGTATCGAATCGCGCATGCCCTCTATCGATTGTTACGTCGAAGAGTCGCGCGTCGATGGACGCCGCTCGCGTAACGCTTTCAGCATGAAACGTCGCGTACGCGCGTGCGTCTGACCAACACGACAGTCGTGATATCGTTTATCGTATACAAAATATTTAAACGGACCGTGGTAGATACGCGATGCGCTGTTAGGCTAACATACCATCGTACCGTCCAACGGAACTGTCAATTGTTCGAGATACCGTCGCGCGAGCAACGTAAGACGAACAGTGTGGTTAATATTTTTAACAGCCGGCCCTCAGACAGGAGTGGTCCTGATATTTTTCCACGGACCGCAATGTGCGTTCGAAATGTCGATGTTCAAATGTGTCCTGCAGTTCACACTATGACGCGCAGTTAACTGCGTTCTTCATCGACCCGCGAGCCAAGTGATCCACCGTCCAGGGTAATCGTTTAAATAATGTTGTTGTCTTTACGGGTACGGAAGGATCGGGAGACACGGTTTTACCTGCCGGTTTCCGCCCTGAAAAGGTCGTACTATCTTCGATCAACTGTGCCGCAGGCGCGGAGATCACCATCCCATGCCTCGTGAGAGGTTATCCTTCGTAATATTCGTTTATGTTTTTGCTTTTATTTCTTCATACAAAGAAAAAAGTATAAAACAAAACGAACGGAAAAGAAAAATCCAAAAAGAACATGATATCATTAGAAATGTATATGTGACCGTTGGTATTACGGTACTACGGACGTCAACGCGGTTACCATTTTACATGGCTCGCGTTAACGCCGTGAACATTCTAAGCCGCTGATTTCGCTTTGTATAGCGCGCACTCTTTACGGACCGAAACTCGATGGCGCGGATTCTTACCATGTCAACGTTCCGTTTGGTGTGTCCCAGTGGCGCTCGCTTCGACCGTTCGGAGCGCCGCGCGTCAAACCGACGGCGCGCGATTTAGCACGCGACACATACGTCGCGGCGCACTAACGACTCGCGCGTCACTATCATCGAACTACACCGTACACGATTAGCTAGGTCGGTGTCTAGGTGTTTCGTCGACGATGTTTACGCTAACGTTAGAACGCACGCACGTATATGTGCGCGTGCCAATCGCGCGCTCACGGAGCGACGGCGGCGGCGGCGGACTATCGTCGCAATTGTTTAAACTTTCGTTTATTCGGATTATTTTATATTGTAAATATAATATATACGTACGAACGGCGTTCGCGCATATTTATATTACGTTAATGATCCTTCCGCAGGTTCCCTACGGAAACCTTGTTACGACTTTTACTTCCTCTAAATGATCAAGTTTGGTCAACTTCCCAGCAACGCCGACGGCCGTGAAGCCACCGCGTCGGTCCGGAAGACCTCACTAAATCATTCAATCGGTAGTAGCGACGGGCGGTGTGTACAAAGGGCAGGACGTAATCAACGCGAGCTTATGACTCGCGCTTACTAGGAATTCCTCGTTTATGGGGATAATTGCAAACCCCAATCCCCAGCACGAAGGAGTTTCAACGGGTTGCCCGGGCCTCTAGGCCAGGGAGAACATGCTGATTCCTTCAGTGTAGCGCGTGCGGCCCAGGACATCTAAGGGCATCACAGACCTGTTATTGCTCATCTCGTGCGGCTCGAAGCCGCCGGTCCCTCTAAGAAGAATTTTAATACGTCGCCAGTGAGTTGCGTGACCGAAGCCACGCACACCTAAATGACGACGCCTATTTAGCAGGCTAGAGTCTCGTTCGTTACCGGAATTAACCAGACAAATCGCTCCACCAACTAAGAACGGCCATGCACCACCACCCACCGAATCAAGAAAGAGCTGTTAATCTGTCAATCCTTCCGGTGTCCGGGCCTGGTGAGATTTCCCGTGTTGAGTCAAATTAAGCCGCAGGCTCCACTCCTGGTGGTGCCCTTCCGTCAATTCCTTTAAGTTTCAGCTTTGCAACCATACGCCCCCCGGAGTCCAAAATCTTTGGTTTCCCGGAAGCTGCCCGCCGAGCCATCGTAGTAACGTCGGCGGATCGCTAGATGACATATTTACGGTTAGAACTAGGGCGGTATCTAATCGCCTTCGAACCTCTAACTTTCGTTCTGATTGATGAAAACACCTTTGGCAAATGCTTTGCTGATGTTCGTCTTGCGACGATCCAAGAATTTCAATTCTAACGTCGCAATACGAATGCCCCCAGTTATCCCTATTAATCATTACCTCGGAGTTCTGAAAACCAACAAAATAGAACCGAGATCATATTCTATTATTCCATGCACGAAATATTCAAGCAGCATTTTGAGCCCGCTTTGAGCACTCTAATTTGTTCAAAGTAAAATTGTCGGCCCATCTCGACACTCAACGAAGAGCACCGCGATAGATTTGATATTGAACCGTCGTTTTACCGACGGCTCACTGACGATATGCTCCGCAGACGTGTCAGTATCACCGCGGATGCGGTGCACCGACAGCGGCGCACAAATGCAACTACGAGCTTTTAACCGCAACAATTTTAGTATACGCTATTGGAGCTGGAGTTACCGCGGCTGCTGGCACCAGACTTGCCTCCAATTGTTCCTCGTTAAAATATTTAAAGTGTACTCATTCCGATTACGAGGCCTCGTAAGAGTCCCGTATCGTTATTTTTCGTCACTTCACCTCCAAAGCCGGGAGTGGGTAATTTGCGCGCCTGCTGCCTTCCTTGGATGTGGTAGCCGTTTCTCAGGCTCCTCTCCGGAATCGAACCCTGATTCCCGTTACCTGTGACAACCATGGTAGTCGCAGAAACTACCATCGAAAGTTGATAAGGCAGACATTTGAAAGATGCGTCGCCGGTGCAGGACCGTGCGATCGGCAAAAGTTATCCAGATTCATCAAAATTAACGACTTCGACGCGAGGCCTCCGTCGATTGGTTTTGATCTAATAAAAGCACTCATCCCATCACTGGTCAGAGTTCTGATTGCATGTATTAGCTCTAGAATTACCACAGTTATCCAAGTAACCGAGGTAAGATCTAAGGAACCAAAACTGATATATTGAGCCATTCGCGGTATCGCCTTAATACGGCTTGCACTGAGACATGCATGGCTTAATCTTTGAGACAAGCATATAACTACTGGCAGGATCAACCAGGAGCTGACAAAGACGTGCGCTTCGAACGTACACGCATCAACGAGCGCGCGTCAACAACCCACCACCGCGCGAAACTAGGTGTGGCGTTGCCGCTCGCACGTTAAGCGCGTGAACGAGGCGAACCGTCTCACACAGCGCGAGACACGTGCACGCGATGCGCGAGCGTAATAAAACGCTCAGACGCACCGGTGACGTATATTACATGAATACGTATTCGGTCTGTTCACGGTAGAGAATGGATATCTCACCACTTCGCTACGCGTTCTTCCAGACTTACTGTGGACGGAGCATTCGCGTCCGATTCATGGGAACGTTCGACAACGAGACTTTGTTTAAATACTTCACTTTATTACAACACGTTTAACACAAACGTTTTCTTGGGTCGTGATAGCCCGGTGTTAGAGAGATCACATCCGTGAACGAGAATTCAAATCATAAGTTACCGTCCCTCGAGCGCGCCCTTTATGGTGTGAGGCGCGCCCTCGGCGACGTGCGTGATTTAGCGATACTTTAACGACGTGGCGAAGACAAAGCTCGCACGCCGAAAGCAATACGCGTTAATTAAACGGACGCTATTGAACGTCTGACCGTGTATAATAACGGAGACGTCGCCCGACACAGTTTAATATTTCGACGACATGCACCGCTCGGCGCTTCGTCTAATATATGTATGTACGACTGCAGGTATGTGTATCCGCGTAACATCTTTGTCGTCGAAACACGCCGAAGTGATTTATATTAGGTGGTTGTTATATATTTTATTGAATAATGTCCCCGGAACTTGACTGAGGTTGTGTGTGTGTGTGTTTTTTTTTTTTTTTTTTTATTTTTTTTTTTTTTTTTACAATTTTATGTATTTTGAACAAGCAAAACCATGAAATAAAGAATAAAGGAAGAATCAATATCTAATATTATATTCATAAACCAATTAATTAAATAAATAAATATGACGCGTGTTCGCGTATCGAAACATTTGAAAATTATTAAAAGTCCACATCGCTACGTGCGTTCGCGTATCGGATTGAAGTTTAATTTTACAAGTCCATATCGATACCGGTGTACGCGTACAGATATCTATTACTGCACATCATTGTAATGTTTTGTTCGTTCGTTCATTTGAACTATTTCCCGTTTCGTGTCCTTAAATGGACACGCGTGTTCGCGTATCGAAACATTTGAAAATTATTAAAGTCCACATCGACACGTGCGTTCGCGTATCGGTGTATAATATTGAAAAATATATATCACAAGTGTACAATTATGTACATTTCAACAAGCCGCCGATACATGAGTGTCGACGTGCACACTGTGCGTGTGATGGTCTATAGGATGAAATAAATTTCAATGTTCGTCGAATATATTATCATTTTATAACATTCAGAGTGGCGAACGAGCGCACGCATTGATCGATTTGACGGCCCATAGTGCAGATGCGTTCGTCGTCACCAATAATAAGAGTCCCGGATATATATAGATTCGATAAGCAGCATTATGCTGGTATTCTGTGAGATGCGGTCGTTCTGTAGCCGGAAACATAAAGTGCATATACTAATTTAACGAATAAATAACATAAATAAATATGACGCGTGTTCGCGTATCGAAACATTTGAAAATTTTACATGTCCACATCGGTACGTGCGTTCGCGTATCGGTGTATAATATTGAAAAATATATATCACAAGTCCATATAGTTAATTTGACCTATTGATATATTATTATCATTTTATAACATTCAGAGTGGCGAACGAGCGCACGCATTGATCGATTTGACGGCCCATAGTGCAGATGCGTTCGTCGTCACTAATAATAAGAGTCCTCCGGATATATAGATTCGATAAGCAGCATTATGCTGGTATTCTGTGAGATGCGTGGTCGTTCTGTAGCCAGAAACATAAAGTGCATATACTAATTGTAACGAATAAATAACATAAATAAATATGACGTGTTCGCGTATCGAAACATTTGAAAATTTTTACAAGTCCACATCGGTACGTGCGTTCGCGTATCGGATTGAAGTTTAATTTTTACAAGTCCATATCGATACCGGTGTACGCGTACAGTTATCTATTACTGCACATCATTGTAATGTTTTCTTCTTTCGTTCATTTGAACTATTTCAAATGTGTCCTTAAATGGACACGCGTGTTCGCGTATCGAAAC
>JAGSMU010000185.1:42500-47500 GCA_029286865.1 Teinopalpus imperialis | reverse complement strand
GAGTAAGCCGGAGCTCTCACCCATTTAAAGTTTGAGAATAGGTTGAGGTCGTTTCGGCCCCAATGCCTCTAATCATTCGCTTTACCGGATGAGACTGTTCGTCATCGACGCCAGCTATCCTGAGGGAAACTTCGACGGAACCAGCTACTAGATGGTTCGATTAGTCTTTCGCCCCTATACCCAGTTCCGACGATCGATTTGCACGTCAGAATCGCTACGGTCCTCCATCAGGTTTCCTGACTTCGACCTGACCAGGCATAGTTCACCATCTTTCGGGTCCCAGCATCTCTGCTCAGAGCGCGCCTACATTCACGGATTGGAACGAGACGCCTGGGAGTGCGAGAGGTCGATCGAGACCGACGCTCCATCCTCCCTGAGCGCGCGACTAGCGCGCGCCTTCACTTTCGTTGCGCCTTTCAGTTTTAACACAACTCAATGACTCGCACACATGCTAGACTCCTTGGTCCGTGTTTCAAGACGGGTCCTGCGAGTGCCCGAAACTGAATCATCGCCGACTGAGACGCGCACGGTCCGAGACTGCACGGTTGCGACAACAGACGCGCCGCACCGATGTCCGCACAACGGCAGGACCTCGATGACGACGTTGTCTTGCGTCGGGCCGGACGCGCTTATGTAAGTTGCGCGTGCGCGATTCGTGTCTTCTACCGTCCGACGGCCGGTCGGCCACCGTCGCGGTCCAACCGTCCGCTTTTGACACGGAACGAATTGGGCTACCGGACGGCGCTTAGGCCGACGTCGAACGGGTCGCGATGCATTACTGAGAGAAGTGCACGCCGTCCGCGGACGTCGACGCGCCCGGCCCGTGAAGACCGCTACCCGATTAAGGGACGGACTACATCAGAGCGTGAGCGCGTACGCCGCGGAGTGACGATGAATCTCTCCGTTCGTTCATTCGAGTTTCGCAGGTTTACCCCTGAACGGTTTCACGTACTCTTGAACTCTCTTCAAAGTTCTTTCAACTTTCCTCACGGTACTTGTTCGCTATCGGTCTCGCGGTAATATTTAGCCTTAGATGCAGCTTATCACCAATTTAGGGCTGCACTCTCAAGCAACCCGACTTCTTAGAGAGTCCTCGCCGCCGCCTCCGTCGCTACGGGCCTGGCACCTCTGCGGGAAAACGGCCCTGTTCAAGACGAACTTGACAGGAGTATCGACGACGAGAAAGCGGAACTCTCCCGAATACACCGTTCGATACGACCGCGGATTCAGTGCTGGGCTCTTTTCCCTGTTCGCTCGCCGCTACTAAGGAAATCCTTGTTAGCTTTCCTCCGCTTACTAATATGCTTAAATTCGGCGGGTGATCCTCCCGATCTGAGGCCAACGATAAAAATCGAGGCAGACACGATATCCGTCAGCGCTACGACGACCGAACGATTGTCTTTACGCCGTCGCCGCGGGGCTGACGACGGCGTCAACGGTCGTAAGCCTCTTCGACGTCGAGTCCGCCTACTCATCGCGAGTGAGGATCGAAGCGCGTAAGCGATACACACGAACGCACTCTCGAACCTCTCTCCTGCAATTGTATTATATATACGAACATAAACGACGACTAGTCGTATATCGTCGAAACGTCGAACGCGCTCGCAACGTTCACGCCTAAACGTCTCCTGTGGGCGGTTAAACCTGCCGGGAACGAGACGGTACGTCACCGTATCGAATCGCGCATGCCCTCTATCGATTGTTACGTCGAAGAGTCGCGCGTCGATGGGACGCCGCTCGCGTAACGCTTTCAGCATGAAACGTCGCGTACGCGCGTGCGCTCCGACCAACACGACAGTCGTGATATCGTTTATCGTATACAAAATATTTAAACGGACCGTGGTAGATACGCGATGCGCTGTTAGGCTAACATACCATCGTACCGTCCAACGGAACCGTCAATTGTTCGAGATACCGTCGCGCGAGCAACGTAAGACGAACAGTGTGGTTAATATTTTTAACAGCCGGCCCTCAGACAGGAGTGGTCCTGATATTTTTCCACGGACCGCAATGTGCGTTCGAAATGTCGATGTTCAAATGTGTCCTGCAGTTCACTATGACGCGCAGTTAACTGCGTTCTTCATCGACCCGCGAGCCAAGTGATCCACCGTCCAGGGTAATCGTTTAAATAATGTTGTTGTCTTTACGGGTACGGAAGATCGGGAGACACGGTTTTACCTGCCGGTTTCCGCCCTGAAAAGGTCGTACTATCTGGATCAACCAAAGGCAGGCGCGGAGATCACCATCCCATGCCTCGTGAGAGGTTATCCTTCGTAATATTCGTTTATGTTTTTGCTTTTATTTCTTCATACAAAGAAAAAGTATAAAACAAAACGAACGGAAAAGAAAAATCCAAAAAGAACATGATATCATTAGAAATGTATATGTGACCGTTGGTATTACGGTACTACGGACGTCAACGCGGTTACCATTTTACATGGCTCGCGTTAACGCCGTGAACATTCTGCCGCTGGATTTCGCTTTTGTATAGCGCGCACTCTTTACGGACCGAAACTCGATGGCGCGGATTCTTACCATGTCAACGTTCCGTTTGGTGTGTCCCAGTGGGCGCTCGCTTCGACCGTCCGGAGCGCCGCGTCAACCGACGGCGCGCGATTTAGCACGCGACACATACGTCGCGGCGCACTAACGACTCGCGCGTCACTATCATCGAACTACACCGTACACGATTAGCTAGGTCGGTGTCTAGGTGTTTCGTCGACGATGTTTACGCTAACGTTAGAACGCACGCACGTATATGTGCGCGTGCCAATCGCGCGCGCTCACGGAGCGACGGCGGCGGCGGCGGACTATCGTCGCAATTGTTTAAACTTTCGTTTATTCGGATTATTTTATATTGTAAATATAATATATACGTACGAACGGCGTTCGCGCATATTTATATTACGTTAATGATCCTTCCGCAGGTTCCCTACGGAAACCTTTGTTACGACTTTTACTTCCTCTAAATGATCAAGTTTGGTCAACTTCCCAGCAACGCCGACGGCCGTGAAGCCACCGCGTGTCGGTCCGAAGACCTCACTAAATCATTCAATCGGTAGTAGCGACGGGCGGTGTGTACAAAGGGCAGGGACGTAATCAACGCGAGCTTATGACTCGCGCTTACTAGGAATTCCTCGTTTATGGGGGATAATTGCAAACCCCAATCCCCAGCACGAAGGAGTTTCAACGGGTTGCCCGGGCCTCTAGGCCAGGGAGAACATGCTGATTCCTTCAGTGTAGCGCGCGTGCGGCCCAGGACATCTAAGGGCATCACAGACCTGTTATTGCTCAATCTCGTGCGGCTCGAAGCCGCCGGTCCCTCTAAGAAGAATTTTAATACGTCGCCAGTGAGTTGCGTGACCGAAGCCACGCACACCTAAATGACGACGCCTATTTAGCAGGCTAGAGTCTCGTTCGTTACCGGAATTAACCAGACAAATCGCTCCACCAACTAAGAACGGCCATGCACCACCACCCACCGAATCAAGAAAGAGCTGTTAATCTGTCAATCCTTCCGGTGTCCGGGCCTGGTGAGATTTCCCGTGTTGAGTCAAATTAAGCCGCAGGCTCCACTCCTGGTGGTGCCCTTCCGTCAATTCCTTTAAGTTTCAGCTTTGCAACCATACTCCCCCCGGAGTCCAAAATCTTTGGTTTCCCGGAAGCTGCCCGCCGAGCCATCGTAGTAACGTCGGCGGATCGCTAGATGACATATTTACGGTTAGAACTAGGGCGGTATCTAATCGCCTTCGAACCTCTAACTTTCGTTCTTGATTGATGAAAACACCTTTGGCAATGTTGTTGATGTTCGTCTTGCGACGATCCAAGAATTTCACCTCTAACGTCGCAATACGAATGCCCCCAGTTATCCCTATTAATCATTACCTCGGAGTTCTGAAACCAACAAAATAGAACCGAGATCATATTCTATTATTCCATGCACGAAATATTCAAGCAGCATTTTGAGCCCGCTTTGAGCACTCTAATTTGTTCAAAGTAAAATTGTCGGCCCATCTCGACACTCAACGAAGAGCACCGCGATAGGATTTTGATATTGAACCGTCGTTTTACCGACGGCTTCACCGACGATATGTCTGCAGACGTGGCCGCACGCACGATGAAACAACGCCGCAAATGTAACTACGAGCTTTTAACCGCAACAATTTTAGTATACGCTATTGAGCTGGAGTTACCGCGGCTGCTGGCACCAGACTTGCCCTCCAATTGTTCCTCGTTAAAATATTTAAAGTGTAATTTCATTCCGATTACGAGGCCTCGTAAGAGTCCCGTATCGTTATTTTCGTCACTACCTCCCCGTGCCGGGAGTGGGTAATTTGCGCGCCTGCTGCCTTCCTCTTGATGTGTACCAGGGCTCCTCTCCGGAATCGAACCCTGATTCCCGTTACCAGACAACCATGGTAGTCGCAGAAACTACCATCGAAAGTTGATAAGGCAGACATTTGAAAGATGCGTCGCCGGTGCAGGACCGTGCGATCGGCAAAAGTTATCCAGATTCATCAAAATTAACGACTTCGGACGCGAGGCCTCCGTCGATTGGTTTTGATCTAATAAAAGCACTCATCCCATCACTGGTCAGAGTTCTGATTGCATGTATTAGCTCTAGAATTACCACAGTTATCCAAGTAACCGAGGTAAGATCTAAGGAACCAAAACTGATATATTGAGCCATTCGCGGTATCGCCTTAATACGGCTTGCACTGAGACATGCATGGCTTAATCTTTGAGACAAGCATATAACTACTGGCAGGATCAACCAGGGAGCTGACAAAGACGTGCGCTTCGAACGTACACGCATCAACGAGCGCGCGTCAACAACCCACCACCAAGTGCGAAACTAGGTGTGTGGCGTTGCCGCTCGCACGTTAAGCGCGTGAACGAGGCGAACCGTCTCACACAGCGCGAGACACGTGCAACGCGATGCGCGAGCGTAATAAAACGCTCAGACGCACCGGTGACGTATATTACATGAATACGTATTC
>JAGSMU010000185.1:32500-37500 GCA_029286865.1 Teinopalpus imperialis | reverse complement strand
CCGACGCTCCATCTCTTCCCTGAGCGCGCGACTAGCGCGCGCCTTCACTTTCGTTGCGCCTTTCAGTTTTAACACAACTCAATGACTCGCACACATGCCAGACTCCTTGGTCCGTGTTTCAAGACGGGTCCTGCGAGTGCCCGAAACTGAATCATCGCCGACTGAGACGCGCACGGTCCGAGACTGCACGGCTGCGACAACAGACGCGCTGCACCGATGTCCGCACAACGGCAGGACCTCGATGACGACGTTGTCTTGCGTCGGGCCGGACGCGCTTATGTAAGTTGCGCGTGCGCGATTCGTGTCTTCTACCGTCCGACGGTTGGTCGGCCACCGTCGCGGTCCAACCGTCCGCTTTTGACACGGAACGAATTGGGCTACCGGACGGCGCTTAGGCCGACGTCGAACGGGTCGCGATGCATTACTGAGAGAGAAGTGCACGCCGTCCGCGGACGTCGACGCGCCCGGCCCGTGAAGACCGCTACCCGATTAAGGGACGGACTACATCAGAGCGTGAGCGCGTACGCCGCGGAGTGACGATGAATCTCCGTTCGTTCATTCGAGTTTCGCAGGTTTACCCCTGAACGGTTTCACGTACTCTGAACTCTCTTCAAAGTTCTTTTCAACTTTCCCTCACGGTACTTGTTCGCTATCGGTCTCGCGGTAATATTTAGCCTTAGATGGAGTTTACCACCCACTTAGGGCTGCACTCAAGCAACCCGACTTTAGAGAGTCCTCCTCGCCGCCGCCCTCCGTCGCTACGGGCCTGGCACCTCTGCGGGAAAACGGCCCCGTTCAAGACGAACTTGACAGGAGTATCGACGACGAGAAAGCGGAACTCTCCTGAACACTGACATCTCCCGCGTTCGATACGACCGCGGATTCAGTGCTGGGCTCTTTCCTGTTCGCTCGCCGCTACTAAGGAAATCCTTGTTAGTTTCTTTTCCTCCGCTTACTAATATGCTTAAATTCGGCGGGTGATCCTCCTGATCTGAGGCCAACGATAAAATCGAGGCAGACACGATATCCGTCAGCGCTACGACGACCGAACGACGCCTTACGCCGTCGCCGCGGGGGCTGACGACGGCGTCGTAACGGTCGTAGAGGCGCCTCTTCGGACGTCGAGTCCGCCTACTCATCGCGAGTGAGGATCGAAGCGCGTAAGCGATACACACGAACGCACTCTCGAACCCTCTCCCGTACTGTATTATATATACGAACATAAACGACGACTAGTCGTATATCGTCGAAACGTCGAACGCGCTCGCAACGTTCACGCCTAAACGTTCCCGTGGGCGGTTAAACCTGCCGGGAACGAGACGGTACGTCACCGTATCGAATCGCGCATGCCCTCTATCGATTGTTACGTCGAAGAGTCGCGCGTCGATGGGACGCCGCTCGCGTAACGCTTTCAGCATGAACGTCGCGTACGCGCGTGCGCTCCGACCAACACGACAGTCGTGATATCGTTTATCGTATACAAAATATTTAAACGGACCGTGGTAGATACGCGATGCGCTGTTAGGCTAACATACCATCGTACCGTCCAACGGAACCGTCAATTGTTCGAGATACCGTCGCGCGAGCAACGTAAGACGAACAGTGTGGTTAATATTTTTAACAGCCGGCCCTCAGACAGGAGTGGTCCTGATATTTTTCCACGGACCGCAATGCGTTCGAAATGTCGATGTTCAAATGTGTCCTGCAGTTCACACTATGACGCGCAGTTAACTGCGTTCTTCATCGACCCGCGAGCCAAGTGATCCACCGTCCAGGGTAATCGTTTAAATAATGTTGTTGTCTTTACGGGTACGGAAGGATCGGGAGACACGGTTTTACCTGCCGGTTTCCGCCCTGAAAAGGTCGTACTATCTTCGATCAACCAGCCGCAGGCGCGGAGATCACCATCCCATGCCTCGTGAGAGGTTATCCTTCGTAATATTCGTTTATGTTTTTGCTTTTATTTCTTCATACAAAGAAAAAAGTATAAAACAAAACGAACGGAAAAGAAAAATCCAAAAAGAACATGATATCATTAGAAATGTATATGTGACCGTTGGTATTACGGTACTACGGACGTCAACGCGGTTACCATTTTACATGGCTCGCGTTAACGCCGTGAACATTCTAAGCCGCTGGATTTCGCTTTTGTATAGCGCGCACTCTTTACGGACCGAAACTCGATGGCGCGGATTCTTACCATGTCAACGTTCCGTTTGGTGTGTCCCAGTATGCTCGCTTCGATCAGCCCGGGAGCGCCGCGCGTCAAACCGACGGCGCGCGATTTAGCACGCGACACATACGTCGCGGCGCACTAACGACTCGCGCGTCACTATCATCGAACTACACCGTACACGATTAGCTAGGTCGGTGTCTAGGTGTTTCGTCGACGATGTTTACGCTAACGTTAGAACGCACGCACGTATATGTGCGCGTGCCAATCGCGCGCGCTCACGGAGCGACGGCGGCGGCGGCGGACTATCGTCGCAATTGTTTAAACTTTCGTTTATTCGGATTATTTTTATATTGTAAATATAATATATACGTACGAACGGCGTTCGCGCATATTTATATTACGTTAATGATCCTTCCGCAGGTTCCCCTACGGAAACCTTTGTTACGACTTTTACTTCCTCTAAATGATCAAGTTTGGTCAACTTCCCAGCAACGCCGACGGCCGTGAAGCTACCGCGTGTCGGTCCGAAGACCTCACTAAATCATTCAATCGGTAGTAGCGACGGGCGGTGTGTACAAAGGGCAGGGACGTAATCAACGCGAGCTTATGACTCGCGCTTACTAGGAATTCCTCGTTTATGGGGGATAATTGCAAACCCCAATCCCCAGCACGAAGGAGTTTCAACGGGTTGCCCGGGCCTCTAGGCCAGGGAGAACATGCTGATTCCTTCAGTGTAGCGCGTGCGGCCCAGGACATCTAAGGGCATCACAGACCTGTTATTGCTCATCTCGTGCGGCTCGAAGCCGCCGGTCCTCTAAGAAGAATTTTAATACGTCGCCAGTGAGTTGCGTGACCGAAGCCACGCACACCTAAATGACGACGCCTATTTAGCAGGCTAGAGTCTCGTTCGTTACCGGAATTAACCAGACAAATCGCTCCACCAACTAAGAACGGCCATGCACCACCACCCACCGAATCAAGAAAGAGCTGTTAATCTGTCAATCCTTCCGGTGTCCGGGCCTGGTGAGATTTCCCGTGTTGAGTCAAATTAAGCCGCAGGCTCCACTCCTGGTGGTGCCCTTCCGTCAATTCCTTTAAGTTTCAGCTTTGCAACCATACTCCCCGGAGTCCAAAATCTTTGGTTTCCCGGAAGCTGCCCGCCGAGCCATCGTAGTAACGTCGGCGGATCGCTAGATGACATATTTACGGTTAGAACTAGGGCGGTATCTAATCGCCTTCGAACCTCTAACTTTCGTTCTTGATTGATGAAAACACCTTTGGCAAATGTTGTTGATGTTCGTCTTGCGACGATCCAAGAATTTCACCTCTAACGTCGCAATACGAATGCCCCAGTTATCCCTATTAATCATTACCTCGGAGTTCTGAAAACCAACAAAATAGAACCGAGATCATATTCTATTATTCCATGCACGAAATATTCAAGCAGCATTTTGAGCCCGCTTTGAGCACTCTAATTTGTTCAAAGTAATTGTCGGCCCATCTCGACACTCAACGAAGAGCACCGCGATAGGATTTTGATATTGAACCGTCGTTTTACCGACGGCTCACTGACGATATGCTCCGCAGACGTGTCAGTATCACCGCGGATGCGGTGCACCGACAGCGCGGCGCACAAATGCAACTACGAGCTTTTAACCGCAACAATTTTAGTATACGCTATTGGAGCTGGAGTTACCGCGGCTGCTGGCACCAGACTTGCCCTCCAATTGTTCCTCGTTAAAATATTTAAAGTGTACTATTCCGATTACGAGGCCTCGTAAGAGTCCCGTATCGTTATTTTTCGTCACTACCTCCCCGTGCCGGAGTGGGTAATTTGCGCGCCTGCTGCCTTCCTTGGATGTGGTAGCCGTTTCTCAGGCTCCCTCTCCGAATCGAACCCTGATTCCCCGTTACCTGTGACAACCATGGTAGTCGCAGAAACTACCATCGAAAGTTGATAAGGCAGACATTTGAAAGATGCGTCGCCGGTGCAGGACCGTGCGATCGGCAAAAGTTATCCAGATTCATCAAATTAACGACTTCGGACGCGAGGCCTCCGTCGATTGGTTTTGATCTAATAAAAGCACTCATCCCATCACTGGTCAGAGTTCTGATTGCATGTATTAGCTCTAGAATTACCACAGTTATCCAAGTAACCGAGGTAAGATCTAAGGAACCAAAACTGATATATTGAGCCATTCGCGGTATCGCCTTAATACGGCTTGCACTGAGACATGCATGGCTTAATCTTTGAGACAAGCATATAACTACTGGCAGGATCAACCAGGGAGCTGACAAAGACGTGCGCTTCGAACGTACACGCATCAACGAGCGCGCGTCAACAACCCACCACCAAGTGCGAAACTAGGTGTGTGGCGTTGCCGCTCGCACGTTAAGCGCGTGAACGAGGCGAACCGTCTCACACAGCGCGAGACACGTAACGCGATGCGCGAGCGTAATAAAACGCTCAGACGCACCGGTGACGTATATTACATGAATACGTATTCGGTCTGTTCACGGTAGAGAATGGATATCTCACCACTCGCTACGCGTTCTTCCAGACTTACTGTGGACGGAGCATTCGCGTCCGATTCATGGGAACGTTCGACAACGAGACTTTGTTTAAATACTTCACTTTATTACAACACGTTTAACACAAACGTTTTCTTGGGTCGTGATAGCCCGGTGTTAGAGAGATCATATCCGTGAACGAGAATTCAAATCATAAGTTACCGTCCCTCGAGCGCGCCCCTTTATGGTGTGAGGCGCCCTCGGCGACGTGCGTGATTTAGCGATACTTTAACGACGTGGCGAAGACAAAGCT
>JAGSMU010000185.1:22500-27500 GCA_029286865.1 Teinopalpus imperialis | reverse complement strand
CGTTGTCTTGCGTCGGGCCGGACGCGCTTATGTAAGTTGCGCGTGCGCGATTCGTGTCTTCTACCGTCCGACGGCCGGTCGGCCACCGTCGCGGTCCAACCGTCCGCTTTTGACACGGAACGAATTGGCTACCGGACGGCGCTTAGGCCGACGTCGAACGGGTCGCGATGCATTACTGAGAGAGAAGTGCACGCCGTCCGCGGACGTCGACGCGCCCGGCCCGTGAAGACCGCTACCCGATTAAGGGACGGACTACATCAGAGCGTGAGCGCGTACGCCGCGGAGTGACGATGAATCTCTCCGTTCGTTCATTCGAGTTTCGCAGGTTTACCCCTGAACGGTTTCACGTACTCTTGAACTCTCTTCAAAGTTCTTTTCAACTTTCCCTCACGGTACTTGTTCGCTATCGGTCTCGCGGTAATATTTAGCCTTAGATGGAGTTTACCACCCACTTAGGGCTGCACTCAAGCAACCCGACTCTTAGGAGAGAGTCCCTCCGCCGCCGCCCTCCGTCGCTACGGGCCTGGCACCTCTGCGGGAAAAACGGCCCCGTTCAAGACGAACTTGGACAGGAGTATCGACGACGAGAAAGCGGAACCTCCTGAACACTGACATCTCCCGCGTTCGATACGACCGCGGATTCAGTGCTGGGCTCTTTCCTGTTCGCTCGCCGCTACTAAGGAAATCCTTGTTAGTTTCTTTTCCTCCGCTTACTAATATGCTTAAATTCGGCGGGTGATCCTCCCTGATCTGAGGCCAACGATAAAAATCGAGGCAGACACGATATCCGTCAGCGCTACGACGACCGAACGACGCCTTACGCCGTCGCCGCGGGGGGCTGACGACGGCGTCGTAACGGTCGTAGAGGCGCCTCTTCGGACGTCGAGTCCGCCTACTCATCGCGAGTGAGGATCGAAGCGCGTAAGCGATACACACGAACGCACTCTCGAACCCTCTCCCGTACTGTATTATATATACGAACATAAACGACGACTAGTCGTATATCGTCGAAACGTCGAACGCGCTCGCAACGTTCACGCCTAAACGTTCCCGTGGGCGGTTAAACCCGCCGGGAACGAGACGGTACGTCACCGTATCGAATCGCGCATGCCCTCTATCGATTGTTACGTCGAAGAGTCGCGCGTCGATGGGACGCCGCTCGCGTAACGCTTTCAGCATGAAACGTCGCGTACGCGCGTGCGCTCCGACCAACACGACAGTCGTGATATCGTTTATCGTATACAAAATATTTAAACGGACCGTGGTAGATACGCGATGCGCTGTTAGGCTAACATACCATCGTACCGTCCAACGGAACTGTCAATTGTTCGAGATACCGTCGCGCGAGCAACGTAAGACGAACAGTGTGGTTAATATTTTTAACAGCCGGCCCTCAGACAGGAGTGGTCCTGATATTTTTCCACGGACCGCAATGTGCGTCTGAAATGTCGATGTTCAAATGTGTCCTGCAGTTCACACTATGACGCGCAGTTAACTGCGTTCTTCATCGACCCGCGAGCCAAGTGATCCACCGTCCAGGGTAATCGTTTAAATAATGTTGTTGTCTTTACGGGTACGGAAGGATCGGGAGACACGGTTTTACCTGCCGGTTTCCGCCCTGAAAAGGTCGTACTATCTTTCGATCAACCAGCCGCAGGCGCGGAGATCACCATCCCATGCCTCGTGAGAGGTTATCCTTCGTAATATTCGTTTATGTTTTTGCTTTTATTTCTTCATACAAAGAAAAAGTATAAAACAAAACGAACGGAAAAGAAAAATCCAAAAGAACATGATATCATTAGAAATGTATATGTGACCGTTGGTATTACGGTACTACGGACGTCAACGCGGTTACCATTTTACATGGCTCGCGTTAACGCCGTGAACATTCTAAGCCGCTGGATTTCGCTTTTGTATAGCGCGCACTCTTTACGGACCGAAACTCGATGGCGCGGATTCTTACCATGTCAACGTTCCGTTTGGTGTGTCCCAGTGGGCGCTCGCTTCGACCGTCCGGAGCGCCGCGCGTCAAACCGACGGCGCGCGATTTAGCACGCGACACATACGTCGCGGCGCACTAACGACTCGCGCGTCACTATCATCGAACTACACCGTACACGATTAGCTAGGTCGGTGTCTAGGTGTTTCGTCGACGATGTTTACGCTAATCGTTAGAACGCACGCACGTATATGTGCGCGTGTTAATCGCGCGCGCTCACGGAGCGACGGCGGCGGCGGCGGACTATCGTCGCAATTGTTTAAACTTTCGTTTATTCGGATTATTTATATTGTAAATATAATATATACGTACGAACGGCGTTCGCGCATATTTATATTACGTTAATGATCCTTCCGCAGGTTCCCCTACGGAAACCTTGTTACGACTTTTACTTCCTCTAAATGATCAAGTTTGGTCAACTTCCCAGCAACGCCGACGGCCGTGAAGCCACCGCGTGTCGGTCCGGAAGACCTCACTAAATCATTCAATCGGTAGTAGCGACGGGCGGTGTGTACAAAGGGCAGGGACGTAATCAACGCGAGCTTATGACTCGCGCTTACTAGGAATTCTCGTTTATGGGGATAATTGCAAACCCCAATCCCCAGCACGAAGGAGTTTCAACGGGTTGCCCGGGCCTCTAGGCCAGGGAGAACATGCTGATTCCTTCAGTGTAGCGCGTGCGGCCCAGGACATCTAAGGGCATCACAGACCTGTTATTGCTCAATCTCGTGCGGCTCGAAGCCGCCGGTCCCTCTAAGAAGAATTTTAATACGTCGCCAGTGAGTTGCGTGACCGAAGCCACGCACACCTAAATGACGACGCCTATTTAGCAGGCTAGAGTCTCGTTCGTTACCGGAATTAACCAGACAAATCGCTCCACCAACTAAGAACGGCCATGCACCACCACCCACCGAATCAAGAAAGAGCTGTTAATCTGTCAATCCTTCCGGTGTCCGGGCCTGGTGAGATTTCCCGTGTTGAGTCAAATTAAGCCGCAGGCTCCACTCCTGGTGGTGCCCTTCCGTCAATTCCTTTAAGTTTCAGCTTTGCAACCATACTCCCCGGAGTCCAAAATCTTTGGTTTCCCGGAAGCTGCCCGCCGAGCCATCGTAGTAACGTCGGCGGATCGCTAGATGACATATTTACGGTTAGAACTAGGGCGGTATCTAATCGCCTTCGAACCTCTAACTTTCGTTCTTGATTGATGAAAACACCTTTGGCAAATGCTTTCGTTGATGTTCGTCTTGCGACGATCCAAGAATTTCACCTCTAACGTCGCAATACGAATGCCCCCAGTTATCCCTATTAATCATTACCTCGGAGTTCTGAAAACCAACAAAATAGAACCGAGATCATATTCTATTATTCCATGCACGAAATATTCAAGCAGCATTTTGAGCCCGCTTTGAGCACTCTAATTTGTTCAAAGTAAAATTGTCGGCCCATCTCGACACTCAACGAAGAGCACCGCGATAGGATTTTGATATTGAACCGTCGTTTTACCGACGGCTCACTGACGATATGCTCCGCAGACGTGTCAGTATCACTGCGGATGCGGTGCACCGACAGCGCGGCGCACAAATGCAACTACGAGCTTTTAACCGCAACAATTTTAGTATACGCTATTGGAGCTGGAGTTACCGCGGCTGCTGGCACCAGACTTGCCCTCCAATTGTTCCTCGTTAAAATATTTAAAGTGTACTCATTCCGATTACGAGGCCTCGTAAGAGTCCCGTATCGTTATTTTTCGTCACTACCTCCCCGTGCCGGGAGTGGGTAATTTGCGCGCCTGCTGCCTTCCTTGATGTGGTAGCCGTTTCTCAGGCTCCCTCTCCGGAATCGAACCCTGATTCCCCGTTACCCGTGACAACCATGGTAGTCGCAGAAACTACCATCGAAAGTTGATAAGGCAGACATTTGAAAGATGCGTCGCCGGTGCAGGACCGTGCGATCGGCAAAAGTTATCCAGATTCATCAAAATTAACGACTTCGGACGCGAGGCCCTCCGTCGATTGGTTTTGATCTAATAAAAGCACTCATCCCATCACTGGTCAGAGTTCTGATTGCATGTATTAGCTCTAGAATTACCACAGTTATCCAAGTAACCGAGGTAAGATCTAAGGAACCAAAACTGATATATTGAGCCATTCGCGGTATCGCCTTAATACGGCTTGCACTGAGACATGCATGGCTTAATCTTTGAGACAAGCATATAACTACTGGCAGGATCAACCAGGGAGCTGACAAAGACGTGCGCTTCGAACGTACACGCATCAACGAGCGCGCGTCAACAACCCACCACCAAGTGCGAAACTAGGTGTGTGGCGTTGCCGCTCGCACGTTAAGCGCGTGAACGAGGCGAACCGTCTCACACAGCGCGAGACACGTGTAACGCGATGCGCGAGCGTAATAAAACGCTCAGACGCACCGGTGACGTATATTACATGAATACGTATTCGGTCTGTTCACGGTAGAGAATGGATATCTCACCACTTCGCTACGCGTTCTTCCAGACTTACTGTGGACGGAGCATTCGCGTCCGATTCATGGGAACGTTCGACAACGAGACTTTGTTTAAATACTTCACTTTATTACAACACGTTTAACACAAACGTTTTCTTTGGGTCGTGATAGCCCGGTGTTAGAGAGATCATATCCGTGAACGAGAATTCAAATCATAAGTTACCGTCCCTCGAGCGCGCCCCTTTATGGTGTGAGGCGCGCCCTCGGCGACGTGCGTGATTTAGCGATACTTTAACGACGTGGCGAAGACAAAGCTCGCACGCCGAAAGCAATACGCGTTAATTAAACGGACGCTATTGAACGTCTGACCGTGTATAATAACGGAGACGTCGCCCGACACAGTTTAATATTTCGACGACATGCACCGCTCGGCGCTTCGTCTAATATATGTATGTACGACTGCAGGTATGTGTATCCGCGTAACATCTTGTCGTCGAAACACGCCGAAGTGATTTATATTAGGTGGTTGTTATATATT
>JAGSMU010000185.1:12500-17500 GCA_029286865.1 Teinopalpus imperialis | reverse complement strand
TACGCCGCGGAGTGACGATGAATCTCCGTTCGTTCATTCGAGTTTCGCAGGTTTACCCCTGAACGGTTTCACGTACTCTTGAACTCTCTTCAAAGTTCTTTCAACTTTCCCTCACGGTACTTGTTCGCTATCGGTCTCGCGGTAATATTTAGCCTTAGATGGAGTTTACCACCCACTTAGGGCTGCACTCTCAAGCAACCCGACTCTTAGGAGAGTCCTCCGCCGCCGCCCTCCGTCGCTACGGGCCTGGCACCCTGCGGGAAAACGGCCCCGTTCAAGACGAACTTGACAGGAGTATCGACGACGAGAAAGCGGAACTTCCTGAACACCACATCTCCCGCGTTCGATACGACCGCGGGATTCAGTGCTGGCTCTTTCCTGTTCGCTCGCCGCTACTAAGGAAATCCTTGTTAGTTTCTTTTCCTCCGCTTACTAATATGCTTAAATTCGGCGGGTGATCCTCCCTGATCTGAGGCCAACGATAAAAATCGAGGCAGACACGATATCCGTCAGCGCTACGACGACCGAACGACGCCTTACGCCGTCGCCGCGGGGGGCTGACGACGGCGTCGTAACGGTCGTAGAGGCGCCTCTTCGGACGTCGAGTCCGCCTACTCATCGCGAGTGAGGATCGAAGCGCGTAAGCGATACACGAACGCACTCGAACCCTCTCTCCCGTACTGTATTATATATACGAACATAAACGACGACTAGTCGTATATCGTCGAAACGTCGAACGCGCTCGCAACGTTCACGCCTAAACGTCTCCCGTGGGCGGTTAAACCCGCCGGGAACGAGACGGTACGTCACCGTATCGAATCGCGCATGCCCTCTATCGATTGTTACGTCGAAGAGTCGCGCGTCGATGGGACGCCGCTCGCGTAACGCTTTCAGCATGAAACGTCGCGTACGCGCGTGCGCTCCGACCAACACGACAGTCGTGATATCGTTTATCGTATACAAAATATTTAAACGGACCGTGGTAGATACGCGATGCGCTGTTAGGCTAACATACCATCGTACCGTCCAACGGAACCGTCAATTGTTCGAGATACCGTCGCGCGAGCAACGTAAGACGAACAGTGTGGTTAATATTTTTAACAGCCGGCCCTCAGACAGGAGTGGTCCTGATATTTTTCCACGGACCGCAATGTGCGTCTGAAATGTCGATGTTCAAATGTGTCCTGCAGTTCACACTATGACGCGCAGTTAACTGCGTTCTTCATCGACCCGCGAGCCAAGTGATCCACCGTCCAGGGTAATCGTTTAAATAATGTTGTTGTCTTTACGGGTACGGAAGGATCGGGAGACACGGTTTTACCTGCCGGTTTCCGCCCTGAAAAGGTCGTACTATCTTCGATCAACTGTGCCGCAGGCGCGGAGATCACCATCCCATGCCTCGTGAGAGGTTATCCTTCGTAATATTCGTTTATGTTTTTGCTTTTATTTCTTCATACAAAGAAAAAGTATAAAACAAAACGAACGGAAAAGAAAAATCCAAAAGAACATGATATCATTAGAAATGTATATGTGACCGTTGGTATTACGGTACTACGGACGTCAACGCGGTTACCATTTTACATGGCTCGCGTTAACGCCGTGAACATTCTAAGCCGCTGGATTTCGCTTTGTATAGCGCGCACTCTTTACGGACCGAAACTCGATGGCGCGGATTCTTACCATGTCAACGTTCCGTTTGGTGTGTCCCAGTGGGCGCTCGCTTCGACCGTCCGGAGCGCCGCGCGTCAAACCGACGGCGCGCGATTTAGCACGCGACACATACGTCGCGGCGCACTAACGACTCGCGCGTCACTATCATCGAACTACACCGTACACGATTAGCTAGGTCGGTGTCTAGGTGTTTCGTCGACGATGTTTACGCTAACGTTAGAACGCACGCACGTATATGTGCGCGTGCTAATCGCGCGCGCTCACGGAGCGACGGCGGCGGCGGCGGACTATCGTCGCAATTGTTTAAACTTTCGTTTATTCGATTATTTTATATTGTAAATATAATATATACGTACGAACGGCGTTCGCGCATATTTATATTACGTTAATGATCCTTCCGCAGGTTCCCTACGGAAACCTTTGTTACGACTTTTACTTCCTCTAAATGATCAAGTTTGGTCAACTTCCCAGCAACGCCGACGGCCGTGAAGCTACCGCGTGTCGGTCCGAAGACCTCACTAAATCATTCAATCGGTAGTAGCGACGGCGGTGTGTACAAAGGGCAGGGACGTAATCAACGCGAGCTTATGACTCGCGCTTACTAGGAATTCCTCGTTTATGGGGGATAATTGCAAACCCCAATCCCCAGCACGAAGGAGTTTCAACGGGTTGCCCGGGCCTCTAGGCCAGGGAGAACATGCTGATTCCTTCAGTGTAGCGCGCGTGCGGCCCAGGACATCTAAGGGCATCACAGACCTGTTATTGCTCAATCTCGTGCGGCTCGAAGCCGCCGGTCCCTCTAAGAAGAATTTTAATACGTCGCCAGTGAGTTGCGTGACCGAAGCCACGCACACCTAAATGACGACGCCTATTTAGCAGGCTAGAGTCTCGTTCGTTACCGGAATTAACCAGACAAATCGCTCCACCAACTAAGAACGGCCATGCACCACCACCCACCGAATCAAGAAAGAGCTGTTAATCTGTCAATCCTTCCGGTGTCCGGGCCTGGTGAGATTTCCCGTGTTGAGTCAATTAAGCCGCAGGCTCCACTCCTGGTGGTGCCCTTCCGTCAATTCCTTTAAGTTTCAGCTTTGCAACCATACTCCCCGGAGTCCAAAATCTTGGTTTCCCGGAAGCTGCCCGCCGAGCCATCGTAGTAACGTCGGCGGATCGCTAGATGACATATTTACGGTTAGAACTAGGGCGGTATCTAATCGCCTTCGAACCTCTAACTTTCGTTCTTGATTGATGAAAACACCTTTGGCAAATGTTGTTGATGTTCGTCTTGCGACGATCCAAGAATTTCACCTCTAACGTCGCAATACGAATGCCCCAGTTATCCCTATTAATCATTACCTCGGAGTTCTGAAACCAACAAAATAGAACCGAGATCATATTCTATTATTCCATGCACGAAATATTCAAGCAGCATTTTGAGCCCGCTTTGAGCACTCTAATTTGTTCAAAGTAAAATTGTCGGCCCATCTCGACACTCAACGAAGAGCACCGCGATAGGATTTTGATATTGAACCGTCGTTTTACCGACGGCTCACCGACGATATGCTCCGCAGACGTGTCAGTATCACCGCGGATGCGGTGCACCGACAGCGCGGCGCACAAATGCAACTACGAGCTTTTTAACCGCAACAATTTTAGTATACGCTATTGAGCTGGAGTTACCGCGGCTGCTGGCACCAGACTTGCCCTCCAATTGTTCCTCGTTAAAATATTTAAAGTGTACTCATTCCGATTACGAGGCCTCGTAAGAGTCCCGTATCGTTATTTTTCGTCACTACCTCCCCGTGCCGGGAGTGGGTAATTTGCGCGCCTGCTGCCTTCCTTGATGTGGTAGCCGTTTCAGGCTCCTCTCCGGAATCGAACCCTGATTCCCGTTACTCAGACAACCATGGTAGTCGCAGAAACTACCATCGAAAGTTGATAAGGCAGACATTTGAAAGATGCGTCGCCGGTGCAGGACCGTGCGATCGGCAAAAGTTATCCAGATTCATCAAATTAACGACTTCGGACGCGAGGCCTCCGTCGATTGGTTTTGATCTAATAAAGCACTCATCCCATCACTGGTCAGAGTTCTGATTGCATGTATTAGCTCTAGAATTACCACAGTTATCCAAGTAACCGAGGTAAGATCTAAGGAACCAAAACTGATATATTGAGCCATTCGCGGTATCGCCTTAATACGGCTTGCACTGAGACATGCATGGCTTAATCTTTGAGACAAGCATATAACTACTGGCAGGATCAACCAGGAGCTGACAAAGACGTGCGCTTCGAACGTACACGCATCAACGAGCGCGCGTCAACAACCCACCACCAAGTGCGAAACTAGGTGTGTGGCGTTGCTGCTCGCACGTTAAGCGCGTGAACGAGGCGAACCGTCTCACACAGCGCGAGACACGTGCAACGCGATGCGCGAGCGTAATAAAACGCTCAGACGCACCGGTGACGTATATTACATGAATACGTATTCGGTCTGTTCACGGTAGAGAATGGATATCTCACCACTCGCTACGCGTTCTTCCAGACTTACTGTGGACGGAGCATCTGCGTCCGATTCATGGGAACGTTCGACAACGAGACTTTGTTTAAATACTTCACTTTATTACAACACGTTTAACACAAACGTTTTCTGGGTCGTGATAGCCCGGTGTTAGAGAGATCATATCCGTGAACGAGAATTCAAATCATAAGTTATCGTCCCTCGAGCGCGCCCTTTATGGTGTGAGGCGCGCCCTCGGCGACGTGCGTGATTTAGCGATACTTTAACGACGTGGCGAAGACAAAGCTCGCACGCCGAAAGCAATACGCGTTAATTAAACGGACGCTATTGAACGTCTGACCGTGTATAATAACGGAGACGTCGCCCGACACAGTTTAATATTTCGACGACATGCACCGCTCGGCGCTTCGTCTAATATATGTATGTACGACTGCAGGTATGTGTATCCGCGTAACATCTTTGTCGTGTCGAAACACGCCGAAGTGATTTATATTAGGTGGTTGTTATATATTTTATTGAATAATGTCCCCGGAACTTGACTGAGGTTGTGTGTGTGTGTGTGTGTTTTTTTTTTTTTTACAATTTTATGTATTTTGAACAAGCAAAACCATGAAATAAAGAATAAAGGAAGAATCAATATCTAATATTATATTCATAAACCAATTAATTAAATAAATAAATATGACGCGTGTTCGCGTATCGAAACATTTGAAAATTATTAAAAGTCCACATCGCTACGTGCGTTCGCGTATCGGATTGAAGTTTAATTTTTACAAGTCCATATCGATACCGGTGTACGCGTACAGATATC
>JAGSMU010000185.1:0-5000 GCA_029286865.1 Teinopalpus imperialis | reverse complement strand
GGTACGGAAGGATCGGGAGACACGGTTTTACCTGCCGGTTTCCGCCCTGAAAAGGTCGTACTATCTTCGATCAACCAGCCGCAGGCGCGGAGATCACCATCCCATGCCTCGTGAGAGGTTATCCTTCGTAATATTCGTTTATGTTTTTGCTTTTATTTCTTCATACAAAGAAAAAGTATAAAACAAAACGAACGGAAAAGAAAAATCCAAAAAGAACATGATATCATTAGAAATGTATATGTGACCGTTGGTATTACGGTACTACGGACGTCAACGCGGTTACCATTTTACATGGCTCGCGTTAACGCCGTGAACATTCTAAGCCGCTGGATTTCGCTTTTGTATAGCGCGCACTCTTTACGGACCGAAACTCGATGGCGCGGATTCTTACCATGTCAACGTTCCGTTTGGTGTGTCCCAGTGGCGCTCGCTTCGACCGTCCGGAGCGCCGCGCGTCAAACCGACGGCGCGCGATTTAGCACGCGACACATACGTCGCGGCGCACTAACGACTCGCGCGTCACTATCATCGAACTACACCGTACACGATTAGCCAGGTCGGTGTCTAGGTGTTTCGTCGACGATGTTTACGCTAACGTTAGAACGCACGCACGTATATGTGCGCGTGCCAATCGCGCGCGCTCACGGAGCGACGGCGGCGGCGGCGGACTATCGTCGCAATTGTTTAAACTTTCGTTTATTCGGATTATTTTATATTGTAAATATAATATATACGTACGAACGGCGTTCGCGCATATTTATATTACGTTAATGATCCTTCCGCAGGTTCCCTACGGAAACCTTTGTTACGACTTTTACTTCCTCTAAATGATCAAGTTTGGTCAACTTCCCAGCAACGCCGACGGCCGTGAAGCCACCGCGTGTCGGTCCGAAGACCTCACTAAATCATTCAATCGGTAGTAGCGACGGGCGGTGTGTACAAAGGGCAGGGACGTAATCAACGCGAGCTTATGACTCGCGCTTACTAGGAATTCCTCGTTTATGGGGGATAATTGCAAACCCCAATCCCCAGCACGAAGGAGTTTCAACGGGTTGCCCGGGCCTCTAGGCCAGGGAGAACATGCTGATTCCTTCAGTGTAGCGCGTGCGGCCCAGGACATCTAAGGGCATCACAGACCTGTTATTGCTCAATCTCGTGCGGCTCGAAGCCGCCGGTCCTCTAAGAAGAATTTTAATACGTCGCCAGTGAGTTGCGTGACCGAAGCCACGCACACCTAAATGACGACGCCTATTTAGCAGGCTAGAGTCTCGTTCGTTACCGGAATTAACCAGACAAATCGCTCCACCAACTAAGAACGGCCATGCACCACCACCCACCGAATCAAGAAAGAGCTGTTAATCTGTCAATCCTTCCGGTGTCCGGGCCTGGTGAGATTTCCCGTGTTGAGTCAAATTGCCGCAGGCTCCACTCCTGGTGGTGCCCTTCCGTCAATTCCTTTAAGTTTCAGCTTTGCAACCATACTCCCCGGAGTCCAAAATCTTTGGTTTCCGGAAGCTGCCCGCCGAGCCATCGTAGTAACGTCGGCGGATCGCTAGATGACATATTTACGGTTAGAACTAGGCGGTATCTAATCGCCTTCGAACCTCTAACTTTCGTTCTTGATTGATGAAAACACCTTTGGCAAATGCTTGTTGATGTTCGTCTTGCGACGATCCAAGAATTTCACCTCTAACGTCGCAATACGAATGCCCCAGTTATCCCTATTAATCATTACCTCGGAGTTCTGAAAACCAACAAAATAGAACCGAGATCATATTCTATTATTCCATGCACGAAATATTCAAGCAGCATTTTGAGCCCGCTTTGAGCACTCTAATTTGTTCAAAGTAAAATTGTCGGCCCATCTCGACACTCAACGAAGAGCACCGCGATAGATTTTGATATTGAACTGTCGTTTTACCGACGGCTCACTGACGATATGCTCCGCAGACGTGTCAGTATCACTGCGGATGCGGTGCACCGACAGCGCGGCGCACAAATGCAACTACGAGCTTTTAACCGCAACAATTTTAGTATACGCTATTGGAGCTGGAGTTACCGCGGCTGCTGGCACCAGACTTGCCTCCAATTGTTCCTCGTTAAAATATTTAAAGTGTACTCATTCCGATTACGAGGCCTCGTAAGAGTCCCGTATCGTTATTTTTCGTCACTACCTCCCGTGCCGGAGTGGGTAATTTGCGCGCCTGCTGCCTTCCTTGGATGTGGTAGCCGTTTCTCAGGCTCCCTCTCCGGAATCGAACCCTGATTCCCCGTTACCCGTGACAACCATGGTAGTCGCAGAAACTACCATCGAAAGTTGATAAGGCAGACATTTGAAAGATGCGTCGCCGGTGCAGGACCGTGCGATCGGCAAAAGTTATCCAGATTCATCAAAATTAACGACTTCGGACGCGAGGCCTCCGTCGATTGGTTTTGATCTAATAAAAGCACTCATCCCATCACTGGTCAGAGTTCTGATTGCATGTATTAGCTCTTAGAATTACCACAGTTATCCAAGTAACCGAGGTAAGATCTAAGGAACCAAAACTGATATATTGAGCCATTCGCGGTATCGCCTTAATACGGCTTGCACTGAGACATGCATGGCTTAATCTTTGAGACAAGCATATAACTACTGGCAGGATCAACCAGGAGCTGACAAAGACGTGCGCTTCGAACGTACACGCATCAACGAGCGCGTCAACAACCCACCACCGCGCGAAACTAGGTGTGTGGCGTTGCTGCTCGCACGTTAAGCGCGTGAACGAGGCGAACCGTCTCACACAGCGCGAGACACGTGTAACGCGATGCGCGAGCGTAATAAAACGCTCAGACGCACCGGTGACGTATATTACATGAATACGTATTCGGTCTGTTCACGGTAGAGAATGGATATCTCACCACTCGCTACGCGTTCTTCCAGACTTACTGTGACGGAGCATTCGCGTCCGATTCATGGGAACGTTCGACAACGAGACTTTGTTTAAATACTTCACTTTA
The DNA here is from genome assembly GCA_029286865.1 of Teinopalpus imperialis. Taxonomy (NCBI): domain Eukaryota; kingdom Metazoa; phylum Arthropoda; class Insecta; order Lepidoptera; family Papilionidae; genus Teinopalpus; species Teinopalpus imperialis. The sequence goes on along the minus strand of JAGSMU010000185.1, from coordinate 2,000 downwards.
TTACAACACGTTTAACACAAACGTTTTCTTTGGGTCGTGATAGCCCGGTGTTAGAGAGATCATATCCGTGAACGAGAATTCAAATCATAGTTATCAGTCCCTCGAGCGCGCCCTTTATGGTGAGGCGCGCGCCCTCGGCGACGTGCGTGATTTAGCGATACTTTAACGACGTGGCGAAGACAAAGCTCGCACGCCGAAAGCAATACGCGTTAATTAAACGGACGCTATTGAACGTCTGACCGTGTATAATAACGGAGACGTCGCCCGACACAGTTTAATATTTCGACGACATGCACCGCTCGGCGCTTCGTCTAATATATGTATGTACGACTGCAGGTATGTATCCGCGTAACATCTTTGTCGTGTCGAAACACGCCGAAGTGATTTATATTAGGTGGTTGTTATATATTTTATTGAATAATGTCCCCGGAACTTGACTGAGGTTGTGTGTGTGTGTGTGTGTTTTTTTTTTTTTACAATTTTATGTATTTTGAACAAGCAAAACCATGAAATAAAGAATAAAGGAAGAATCAATATCTAATATTATATTCATAAACCAATTAATTAAATAAATAAATATGACGCGTGTTCGCGTATCGAAACATTTGAAAATTTTACAAGTCCACATCGGTACGTGCGTTCGCGTATCGGATTGAAGTTTAATTTTACAAGTCCATATCGATACCGGTGTACGCGTACAGATATCTATTACTGCACATCATTGTAATGTTTTGTTCGTTCGTTCATTTGAACTATTTCAAATGTGTCCTTAAATGGACACGCGTGTTCGCGTATCGAAACATTTGAAAATTTTACAAGTCCACATCGACACGTGCGTTCGCGTATCGGTGTATAATATTGAAAAAATATATATCACAAGTCCATATAGTTAATTTGACCTATTGATATATTATCATTTTATAACATTCAGAGTGGCGAACGAGCGCACGCATTGATCGATTTGACGGCCCATAGTGCAGATGCGTTCGTCGTCACCAATAATAAGAGTCCTCCGGATATATAGATTCGATAAGCAGCATTATGCTGGTATTCTGTGAGATGCGTGGTCGTTCTGTAGCCAGAAACATAAAGTGCATATACTAATTGTAACGAATAAATAACATAATAAATATGACGCGTTCGCGTATCGAAACATTTGAAAATTTTACAAGTCCACATCGACACGTGCGTTCGCGTATCGGTGTATAATATTGAAAAATATATATCACAAGTCCATATAGTTAATTTGACCTATTGATATATTATCATTTTATAACATTCAGAGTGGCGAACGAGTTTAATACAGTTCACCTGACGGTAAATGATTGATTGATTTGATGTCCCATAGTGCAGATGCGTTCGTCGTCACCAATAATAAGAGTCCTCCGGATATATAGACTCGATAATCAGCATCATGCTGGTATTCTGTGAGATGCGTGGTCGTTCTGTAGCCGGAAACATAAAGTGCATATACTAATTCTAACGAATAAATAATATAAATAAATATGACGCGTGCGTTCGCGTATCGAAACATTTGAAAATTTTACAAGTCCACATCGGTACGTGCGTTCGCGTATCGGTGTATAATATTGAAAAATATATATCACAAGTGTACAATTATGTACATTTCAACAAGCCGCCGATACATGAGTGTCGACGTGCACACTGTGCGTGTGATGGTCTATAGGATGAAATAAATTTCAATGTTCGTCGAATATATTATCATTTTATAACATTCAGAGTGGCGAACGAGCGCACGCATTGATCGATTTGACGGCCCATAGTGCAGATGCGTTCGTCGTCACCACAATAAGAGTCCTCCGGATATATAGATTCGATAAGCAGCATTATGCTGGTATTCTGTGAGATGCGTGGTCGTTCTGTAGCCGGAAACATAAAGTGCATATACTAATTCTAACGAATAAATAACATAAATAAATATGACGCGTGTTCGCGTATCGAAACATTTGAAAATTTTACAAGTCCACATCGGTACGTGC
>JAGSMU010000184.1:0-61647 GCA_029286865.1 Teinopalpus imperialis | reverse complement strand
GTTCGCGTATCGCCCACCAATAATAGTCCTCCGGATATATAGATTCGGATAAGCAGCATTATGCTGGTATTCTGTGAGATGCGGTCGTTCTGTAGCCGGAAACATAAAGTGCATATACTAATTCTAACGAATAAATAACATAAATAAATATGACGCGTGTTCGCGGTATCGAAACATTTGAAAATTTTACAAGTCCACATCGGTACGTGCGTTCGCGTATCGGATTGAAGCTTATCGTGTACTTCGTTCAGTTACGTATTGCTAGGAGCTGGAGGACCTGCTCGAGGGCTAAACAAAGACCCGTGGGGTCGTCCCTATAAAATGGTGCTCGGCAAGTTGCGCCCTTAAGGTTCCACCCTCACGGAAACCCTGGATCCTGGTTTTGTGTCCACCGTGCTGGATACGCTTTTCCCAGGACCCTGGGACGAAGAAGGATCACGGAGCAGCACAAATGGTTTCCTCTGAATGGTCAAGAGGCACCATCACGGAGACAAGAGTGCGAGAGCTGACACCAATCCATTGGAGCTCGGAACACCGCCCCAGGGCCAGATGGAGTCCCAGGCAGGGCCTGGAAAATCCTAATACCGATTCTTGGCACGAGGATTGCGGAGTCTGTTCACCGACTGCTTTCGAGACGGTTACTATCCGGTAGATTGGAAACGGGCGAATCTGGTGCTCCTACACAAATTAAGGGCAAACCAGTGGATGAACCAGCAGCCACCGACCAATCTGTCTTTTAGACGATATGGGTAAGTTATTCGAACGGATAATAACCATCGAATAAACACACATCTCGATAGGAGGCGGACTTGGCGGACCATCAATACGGATTTCGACAGCGGCGATCCGCTGGATGCCATCATTCATGTGAGAACCTTGACACGCGAGGCGATATCCAAAGGGAGAGTTGTCTTGGCAGTCAGCCTCGACGTCGTCAACGCATTCCAATTCCCTTCCTGGTGTGCCATACGGGGCTCTGGTCTGCCACAGGTTCCGGCGTACCTGAGGAACGTATTGAAGCGTACCTTTCAACAGGAAGCATCTGTTACCCCGGTAGATACGGGAAGCACAGAGGGCCAAGTAGTGCGCGGGAGTTCCGCGAGGGTCGTTTAGGACCGCTCTTGTGGAACATCGGGTACGATGCGGTACTACGGACAGTGCTTCCACCGGGCGTAAACATGGTGTGTTACGCAGATATTACGCTAATACTAGCTGGGGGACTCTTTCTAAGGACCGCAAGACTAGCCGAGTTCGGGGTTGCCATGATTATCGGCAGAATACGAAGACTGGGACTGCAAGTGGCACCGCAAAGACCGGAGCGATGTGGTTTCACGGCCTGAAAACTGAGGAGAAACCCCCGATACATTTTATGTGTCGGGAACGTAAGTATCAAATTGGCGACCACCTCAAGTACCTGGGACTGGAGCTAGATAGCAGATGGAACTGTGTGAGCGCTTCGATCGTCTCGTCCCCGCATTCCAAAGGTAGCGGGTGCTATGCAGCGATTGCTGCCAAATCTAGGAGGCCCGAGGGAAGAAGTCCGCCGTCTCTATGCAGGCGTGGTGCGCTCATAGCACTCTGGATCTCCTGTATGTGGGCCGACATACTCTCGCGTAGACCACGTCGAGCAGCAAACTTAACGCTACACAACGCACTATTGCGATAGAGTCGCTCGAGGGTACAGGACGATTTCGTACGAGGCGGCCACACACTCTTGGCGCGGTTCCCACCTCTGGACATCCTGGCGGATTTATGGACGCAGAGATCTTTCATAAGATCCGCATCCTCCGCCAAACCGATGATCAGTAGAGACAGTCGAAGAGCTTCGACGAAGAGCAGAAGACGGGCACTGGGGCGCTGGCGAAAGGTTAATGGAACCTCGCAATACTCGTCAGCGCGCGGTTAGTGCGATTCTGCCCAGCAACAGCTTGGCTGAAGAGACAGTGGACAGGTGACTTACCATTTAACGCAGATACTCACCGGACATGGCTAGCTGGGGAGTATCTGCACAGGATAGGCAGGGAGGAGTCGGCGCAATGCCATCATTGTGGGGCGGCCGAAGTTCCGCGCAGCTACCTCGAACACTGCCCTGCCCGGAGTCAGGCGACGGATCCTCATTAAAACATCGGACAAGACCTTTCCCCGGCGGCCGTAGTAGCGGCGATGACGAGAAGCCGGGAAGCGTGGGCGTCCTTCAAACAATACTGGCAGTAATGCTCGCAAAGGAAGATGCTGAGCTGAGCCAGGAACGCGCAACCGCTCTGCCTTTATGTCGGCGTGGTCGCCGAGCACCTGCCCGCCGCCGCGCCAGCACCAAAGTTCTTTTGAGATCCCGGAGTCCTTCACAAGCGCTGAGGACGGAGTCGATGTGGTTTTAGTGGTATTCCGACAGCGCTTGGCGAGTCCCGCCATACCCGCCTGTTACGTGGCGGATGCGTAAATGCATTTCCATCGTAAAAAAAAAAAAAAAAAAAAAAAAAAAAAAAAGGTTAGGTTTAGGTTATGTTAGGCTACAAAATCAGCACGATAAACGAAGAAATGAAAATTTTTACAAAATGGACAAAAAATTACGTAATTATTATGAAACTAAAAAAATAACTGATTAGAACTAGACTAGAAATGGCCTAAATGCGGCGCAGGATGACTGTCTAACGATTACACTAAACGTCGCTACTACAAAAACCAATGGAATGCTTAAGACTCTAATGCACAAAGATAGAGGTGGTTAGGTTAGGTTAGGTTTAATGAAGGTTAGGCTACAAATCAGTAATGAAAAAACGAAGAAATTGCCCTACAAATGGAATAAAATTACGTAATTATGAAACTAAAAATAACTGGATTAGAACTAGACTAGAAATGACGGCAATGCGGCGCAGGATGACTGTCTACTATCGCACTACTACAAAAACCAATTTGAATGCTTAAGACTCTAATGCACAAAGCATGATAGTGTCATGAAGAAATAGGGTTTAGTTTAGGTTAAGTTAGGCTACAAAATCAACACGAAAAACGAAGAAATGAAAATTTTTACAAATGGAATAAAATTACGTAATTATGGAAACTAAAAATAATAGTTAGAGAACTAGACTAGAAATGGCCTAAATGCGGCGCAGGACTGTCTAACAGTTATAAACAAATGCTACAAAAACCAATTTGGAATACTTAAGACTCTAATGCACAAAGATAGAGGTTGTTAGGTTAGGTTAGAGTTTAGTTTAGGTTAAGTTAGGCTACAAAATCCTTTGAAAAACGAAGAAATGAAAATTTTTACAAATGGAATAAAATTACGTAATTATGAAACTAAAATAACTGATTAGAACTAGACTAGAAATATGGCCTAAATGCGGCGCAGTTATTTTAATCTAACGATTACATAAACAAATGCTACAACATAAAACTAATTTGAAATGCTTAAGACTCTAATGCACAAAGATATAGGTGGTTAGGTTAGGTTAGGTTAAGGTTAGGTTGATTTATGTTGAAGGCTACATCCAGCACGATAAACGAAGAAATGAAAATTTTTACAAATGGAATAAAATTACGTAATTATGAAACTAAAACAACTAGTTAGAACTAGACTAGAAATGGCTAAATGCAGCTTGGGATGACTATCTACCGATTACACTAAACAAATGCTACAACAAAAACCAATTTGGAATGCTTAAGATAATGCACAAAGATATAGGTGGTTGGGGGAGTTAGGTTAGAGTTAGGTTAGGTTAGGTTATGTAAGGCTAGGAAAATCAGCACAGCTCAGAGAAATGAAAATTTTTACAAATGGAATAAAATTATGAAACTTAAAAATAACTAGTTAGAACTAGACTAGAAATGGCCTAAATGCGGCGGATGACTGTCTAACGATTACACTTAACAAATGCTACAACATAAAACCAATTTGAAATGCTTAAGACTCTAATGCACAAAGATATAGGTGGTTAGGTTAGGTCAGGTTAGGTTAGAGTTGGGATTTATGTTAGGCTACAAAATCAACTGAAAAACGAAGAAATGAAAATTTTTACAAAATGGAGATAAAATTGCGTAATTATGAAACTAAAAATAGCAGTAAGAACTAGACTAGGAAATGGCCTTAATGCGGCGCAGGATGACTGTCTAACGATTTACTCTAAACAAATGCTACTGCACAAAAACCAATATTGGAATGCCAAGACTCTAATGCACAAAGATAGAGGTGGTTAGGTCAGTTAGAGTTGGGATAGGTTAGGTTATGTTGGGCTACAAAATCAGCACGAAAAACGAAGAAATGAAATTTTTTACCGATGGAATAAAGAGTGCAGTAATTATGAAACTAAACATAACTGATTAGAACTAGACTAGAAATGGCCAAAATGCGGAACGGGATGACTGTCTAACGATTACACTAAACAAATGCTACAACAAAAACCAATTTGGAATGCTTAAGACTCTAATGCACAAAAATAAAGGTGGTTAGGTCAGGTTAGGTTAAGGTTAGGTTAGGTTAGGTTAGGTTAAGGTTAGGTTAGGATTAGGTTAGAGTTAGGTTAGAGTTAAGGTTAGGTTGGGAGTGCCACATTAGAAAACCTCCTCGAGTGCCTGGTCATTGAATTTCCCTTTGATACTAATATTGTATCCGGGGAAAGGCAACGCCGGGACAGTGCACCCTGGGCACTGAGTGATGACGCGTTGTGCCCGGTGGCAGATGTGTTGTTCTGACAGGGGGATAGCTGCTCTGCGTGTCCCTCTCTGATAAGCGGAGAACTGTGAATTGGCAAGGGGGTTGCATTTCCTTTTGATTTCCATATCCGGAGAAAGGCAACCAGGCAATGATACGCATTGGGCACTGGTGACGATACGTCGTTCTCAATTGCCCAATGCAATTTGCATTTCTCCTTGATCAAAGTATCCGGGGAAAGGCAACAAAATGAAAGTGTGCATTTGGAACTGGTGGCGATACGTCGTTGGCGAGTGCCTGAATGCTCACAGTGAGGACAGGCTCAGGTATGCGCTTTTACGCACGCGCCGGGCACTCAACCGTCGAGCGTTAATGAGGAGGTTGCATTTCTCCTTGATTTCTGTATCGGGGAAAGGCAGCAAATGATGGTGGGTATTAGGAGCTGGTGACGATATATCGTTTCAGTGCCTAATGCTCATAGTGGAGGACGGGCTCGGTGTGCACTCACACTGCCGCCGGGCACTCAACCGTCCCAAAAACTGGGGAGTTACGTCGAGCTCTCCCAGCGCGCGCCGTAACCCGCTGTACTTTCGTCAAAGACCCAGAGTTGACGATTATGGGGTACGTCGAAGTGCAGCGGAGCCGGAGGGCTTACCTTAATTAGCCCGGCCCGCGGGAAGTAAATCTCTCTAAAAAATCAGACCTTGAAGTCTTAAAAACCTGTGGGTACCGGACGCCCCTCACAGTATATAGTCTTGTCCCGGAATGGCGTAACCGTGGATCGACTTTTTATTTCGTCCTTGCTCATTAGAATAGTATGGATAAAACAAAAACAAAACAACAACTGCAGGCAGCGATGATGAAGTGACTCAATGCTGAGCGTTGAGGTCTCTTGAAAGGAAGATGTCACAACAAGGAGGAAACGTCCTTCCTTGGACGAAAGTGGTGAATCCTGGCGAAATGGAGCCCTGCAGCGGTAGCAATTATATCTGCCAAAAGAGGTCGTGGTAGACCTCCGACGTCAGGAGACACTACGTTGGTCTAGCCAAAGCCAAACAAGCGCTGGTGGCTGCGAAGAGAGATGAGATGAGGTTGGAGGCGGAAATGAATGTGCTTCCTCTCGACAGCTCCGCGCCGTCAGGAAGTCAACACTGTCGGAGTCGTCGTCCAGCATTAGCGACCAGAAACAACGGAGGAAAGGCTACAAAGAGATAGAGGATAGTGTCGGCCTCATGGGTAGCTGTTAAGTCTGGAACTTAAAGGCACCTGCAAGGTTCCGAGCGCTGAAAGAGAGGCTGCTGAGACTGTGAGTGGGAGTCACCCGGACTCTGCAGAAACGCTGCACCTCTGACGAAACGAGGGACTGCAGGCGAGCCTTGCAAACGAGAGGAGGTTGCGCAACTACGCAAAGGTGGAGTGTATGCGGGTGCGCATGGAGCAGCCAGCCAACGTGACCCAGTCCCAGTGGAGGCAACGAGGGCTGTGCGGTCCATCATATGTCAGGTAGGGACTATGATAAACCCCACGATTCGCCGCTCTGAAGACCGCCTTCTCCCGGAGAAGCGCCTACGTCCACACTGGCAGCGGATGCGGGACCAGAGAGCAGTGCCCAGTCTCCTCCAGGTTCCTCGGCTTCCCGGATGCAAACTACAACAAAGCCATCCGTCAAAGCGGGTGTTTCTGAGATTAATGATGGCTAAAGCGCCCAGAAAGGCTAAGCAGAGGAACCCGAGAAAGAAGGACGCAAGATAGATGAGTCTCGTCCCTGCCACCGGCGTCGCGGTCTATGGATGAGCCATGGACTACGGTGCTCAGAAGGGGTTGAAAGAAGGGTGGGAAGGCGGTGAAAGGGTCAGCAAACCCGCATCGAGGGTGGTTAAGATCGCCCTCCTCGCACATCTGCGGTGGTGGTGACGCTGGAGCCAGAATCGATGGCGGCAGGATCACCTACGCGGAAGTAATTACACTGAGCCCAAAGGGACAATCGACCTCTCTACCCTCGGTATTACAGAACTGCGTTTCGCACTAACGCCACGGGGGCTCGAATGTTCGAGATCCCGGCGCGAATGATGGCGAAAGCGGATGGCCTCGCTAAAAAGTTGGGGAGGTTCTCTCACAGCTGCGGGCAAAGGTGCGGGTATCCAGACCGGCGAAACTGCGAAATCAAAGTGTCGGTCTGGACGACTCGGCAACACTGTGGAAGAGGTGACAACGGCCGTATCGAAGGCCGGTGACTGCCCAGGGATGCCGTCAAGTGCAGTGACATATTACGGTATCCTGCAGGACTGGGATGACTATGGGTCCGGTGTCCCGTGGCGGTTGCCAAAAGGTAGCCGCTAGTGGGCGGCTTATGGTCTCGTGGTGGCAGCAGTAGTGAAGTTGGTAGAGGCCCTCACCTCTGAGGTACTTCCGGTGCTTTGAAACCGGACACGTGAGGGCTCAATGCGGCTGCTACCCAGTCGACCGGGGTGAGCTCTGCTTTCGCTGTGGCCAGCCTGGCCATAAAGCGGCAGTGTTCTGCCAACCCGCGTTGCGTTGTATGTATCGCAGCCAACAAACCGGCGGAGCATAAAATGGGGCAAGAAATGCAAGGTCGTGCCACCTAAGAGTGGGAAAAGACGAGGCCGCCCATTGCTACCTCGGCAACCGGCCAGTCAACCACGAGGACGATAGAGGCAATGGAGGAGGAACCATCCCGAAACCGGGACCAGTCGCAGCCGTCACGCAAGAGGAAAGGGAAAGCGTAAGCATACCCTGTTACCCCGAATACGACTCGGCTATTGACCCGGGGAGTCGTGGCTCAACATGAGTCAGCGGGTGAGAGCGCGCCCGGTGTTCCCGCGCGCTCTCCATAAATGTCGCAATGGCCAGGGCGCTGCATTTTGCAAGCCGCCACAGCTGTGCACGGAAGAATGCTCACGCGCCCCATGCAGCACTAGGTGGGCAGATGGAACACCGTGGGGTTTTGGTCGGTGCGAGTCGACACCTTGCCCTCTCGTCCCCGCGGGGGAGCGGTATGCGTATTTCCCACGAAAAAAAAGGTTAGGTTAGGTTAGAGTTGGGATTGCGGTTAGGTTGGACAGGTTCCCCGAAGAGTTCCCGCTTTGTCATGGCAGGGGGGAAGCGTAACCGTGGTGTGGGGATAGCCACGGTGAAGCTAGAGGAACCCAAATGGCCGGCCTAAGGCGTTCTAAAGGCCGGCCCGAGGGAGAACCGCTCCGGGCGGGCTGGAGCTGAGCCGCCCTGGATGCGTGTCGGTGGGCTGCAGGGTGCCGGATGGACGGAGTGAGGCCGTCTTACGCACCATCCGCAGCCGAGGCGGAGTCGGGAAGGGGGTGGCGGTGCGGGACTGCGGTTGCGGTACCGCGCATCGTCGCTCCCACCCTCCGCATCTGACGGAGTCGCGGAGGAGGGTAGCGTATCTCCCTATCCTCCGCGACTCAAGCGGGGGTCGCACCGCTGATGGCCGTGGTGGGGCCGCGGGTTCAGTGGAGTGTCGGCTGATCCTGCCGCTCTCCCCTGTCCCCGCGGCCGAACATTGGCTGGCGGCGTTAACACTGATCCGGCTGCAGGGCCGGGATCTCCTGGCTCCCATGGCCTCTGGGGCGGACCCGGGGAGTCTGTTTCCACCTCCAGAGGAGGCGAGATGGAAGCGCGCGTCCGTTCCAGCGCCCTGCAAGGAGGGGTGGGAGAGGGGAGCGTCCCCTGAAGGAGGGGCTGGCTTAAAGGCTGAAGCGGCAGGCGGGTCGCGGAGGTGCGAAAGTTGTTCCTGCAAAACCCCGCCATACGCGACGAAGGGAACACCATGGTTTTAGTCGGTGCAAGTCCGACATAATCCCACTCCTTGCTCCCCGCAGGGGTGGGCATGCGCAGGCATTTCCCATGTAAAAAAAAAAAAGGTTAGGTTAGGTTAGGTTAGGTTAGGCTAGTTAGGTTAGGTTAGGTTAGGGCTAGGTTCCCCCTCGAAGGGTTCCCGCTTTGTCGTAGCGGGTGCTTATAACCGTGGTGTGGAGTTAACCACGGTGAAGCCAAGAGGAACCCAACGGGCCGGCCTAAGGCGTTCTGGCCGCCTGAGAGGCCGCCCGGCGGCTGAGCTGGGCCCGCCCCTGGATGCAGGTTTGCGGGCTGCGGGGTGCGGATGGACGGGAGTGGAGGCCGTCTTACGCACCATCCGCAGCCGAGGCGGAGTCGGGGGAATGGGGTGGCGGTGCGGACTGTTACAGCGGTACCACGCATCGTCGCCCCCCACCCTCCGCATCCGAGGACGGAGTCGCGGAGGGAGGCAGTGTGCATCTCCCTCATCCTCCGCGACTCAAGCGGGGGTCGCACCGCCGATGGCCGTGGTGGGGCCGCGGGTTCAGTGGAGTGTCGGCTGATCCCGCTCGCCTCCTGTCCTCCGCGGCCGAACATTGGTCGGCGGCGGAGCCCACACCAGATCCGCCGCAGGCTGGGCTTTCCTGGCCCCCATGGCCTTTGGGGCGGACTCGGGGAGTCCGCTTCCACCTGCCAGAGGAGGCCGGTTGGAGGGCGCGTCCGTGTTCCGGCGCGCCCTGCCTGAGGGGTGGAGAGGGAGATGTCCTCCCGGGAGAAGGGGCCGCCTGTCGGCCGGCGCAGGCGGGTCGCGGATGTGCGAAAGCGTTCCGTGACCGCCATACGCGACGATGCGGAGGAACACCATGGGTTTTAGTTTGCGCGAGTCCGACATAACCCACCCTTGCCCCCGCAGGGTGGTACGCGTAGGCATTTCCCGCAAAAAAAAAAGGTTAGGTTAGGTTGGGGTGCCACGCCAGAAAACCTCCTCGAGTGCCTGGTCGTTGAATTTCCCTTGGATACCAGAACCTGGGGAAAGGCAACGCCGGGACGGTAGCAACCCTGGGCACCGGTGATGACGCCACGTTGCCAGTGGCGAATGTTCTGACAGGGGGGATAGTTGCCTGCGTGTCCCTCTGGATAAGCGGAGGGCACAGCGGAGTGGCAGGGGGGTTGCATTTCTCTTGATTTTATCCGGAGGAAAGGCAACCGAACGATGATGCATTGGGCACCGGGTGATGACAGAAACAAAACACGCGGAGTATATGCTGCATTTCTCCTGATCAAAGTATCCGGGAAAGGCAACAAAATGAGGGCGTGCATTGGGAACTGGTGGCGATACGTCGTTAAAGGTGCCGCAATGTTCACACAGTGTGGACGGCCCCGTAAGGCTTACCGCCGCCGGGCACCCAAATCGTCAGAGCGTGTTGTGGGAGGCTGCATTTCTCCTCCTGATTTCTGTATCCGGGGAAAGGCAACAAATGATGGTGGGTATTAGAACTGGGTGACGATATATCGTGTTCCAGTGCCCAATGCTCATAGTGGAGGGACGGGCCTGTAAAACTCCACACCGCCAGCCGGGCATTCAAACCGTTCAAAACTGGGGGAGTTACGTCGGTTCCCTTCAGCGCCGTAACCCGCTGTACTCTTCGTCAAAGACCAGTGTTGACGATAATGGGGTATCGCCGAAGTGCAGCGGAGCGGAGGGCTTGCCTTAATTGGCCGGCCCGCGAGGAGTAAACCTCTATAAAATAATCAGACAGCGAAGTCTTGAAAACCTGTGGGTACCAGGCGACCCCATTAGCATGTAGCCTTGCCTCGAATAAGTAACCTGGGGCCGACCTTTATATTTCGTCCACAATCGGGAATAACTATGAAAAATTAAAACCAAAAGGTATGACGGGAAATGCATTATGATGACGACACAGAGTGGACTCTGCCCAGCGTGAGTCATTCAACGAGCGAGAACGAAAGAGAAGAAACGTAACCTCTAAGGACGCAGCATCAGCGGTGGTCCTCTAACAGGACATAATAGAGGAAGCAGTCAAGGCACAACATCTGCCAAGAGAGTAGTCGAGGACGGCCTCCGACAACGGGCGATTATGTGGACTGCCCAGGCCAAAATGGCGTTGTGAAGCCAGAAGGGAGGAGGAGAGGTTGAGGCGGAGGACATCGCCTGCGTCGTCTCGTCAGCCTGCGCCGTGGTGATATCAACCCTGTTTGAGCCGTCGAATGATGGCGACTGCCGGCATCGGAGTCATTAAAGAGGATTGAGGATAGCGTTTGTCGCCCACCATGGCAGGCCGCCAGCGCCTGAAGAACCTGAAGGGCATCTGGGTGAAGGCGTTGATGAGGCTGCGACCGTTAGTGAGACCACGACTTCCGCAGCGCCGCTGTACCTCAGAGGAGACGAGGACGAGTTGCAGGCGGATAACGCTCGCCTGCTGCTGGGCGAAGTGTCCGAATTGAGTGAAGGAGGGTGGCATACCTGCGGGATGGCGGTGGACTCGCGCCCGCTTTCAACACACAGAGGGAGCGGGCGGGGCGAGGAGTCAGGTTCGATCAGCCGACCAGGTAGGGTCATCACCGGATCAACGCCAGGTTCGGTGGCGCTGAGGATCGTCTCCTGCCCGGAGAAGCGCCTTCGCCCTTCACTTTGGCGTAGTGATAGGAGACCGGATGCAGTGCCCGGTCCCTTTGTCCTGCCCTGCACCTGCCCAGGCACCGGTTATGTCGCAAAACCGCCTGTCAAGGCGGCTAGTGTTAAACCGGCTGTCGCTGCAGACGCCGCTGCCCAGCAGCACCTAAAGGGAAAGCGGAGCGGGCTCCCCAAAAGCGGAGCCAGAAGACGGCGCAGCGCCGGGGCCCATCCTTCTGGTTAATTAGCACCACAGTCCACAGACGAACCGTGGACTACGGTGGTGATGAAAGGGGCTGAAAAGCAAGGGTGGAAGGTGGTCAAAAGTATTGGCAAACCCGCAAAGAAGGCGGTGAAAATTGCCACCCTAGATCCTCTGCTGCGGTGGTGGACCTCTGAGCCGAGGCTTTGGCGGCGGGCGTCACCTACATCGATGCCGAGGCGAAGGCGAAGATCAACCTCGCCTCCCTCGGTATAACCGAATGCGGTTCCGTATCTGAAGTACGGGGCTCGAATGTTCGAGATACCTGCGGCAGACAGCGACAAAGGCGGGACGCCTGCACAAAAGTTGAGCGAGGTGCTCGCAGCGGCGGGCAAGCGAGTGCGGGTATCCAGACCGGCGAAGACAGCTGAGATCAAGGTCTCCGGTTCGGGATGACTCTGCCACAGCAGAAGTAGTGGCGGTTGTGACGAAGTTGGCGGTTGTCCCAAGCGACGCTGTGAAGTGCAGCGAGATCCCGTGGTATCCCGCAGGCCTTGGGATGGCCTGTCCGGTGCCCGGTGGCTGCCGCCAAAGCGTGGCAGCCGACGGGCGCCTTATGGTATCCTGGGCGGCATCCGCAGTCAGCTGGTGGAGCCTCACCTGAGGTGCTTCCGATGCCCTTGAAGCGGGTCATCAGCGAGGGCTCCAGTGCGGCGCTGCAGTCGACTGGGGAGCTTCCCGCTTCCGCTGTGGTCAGCCTGGCCAAAGCGGCGCAGTGTTCCGCGCCACCCCGCGTTGTGGTTGCGTGCGTCGCCGCGAAGAAACCAGCGGACCACAGGATGGAGTGGAAGGCCTGCCTGCTAAACCAAAGAGCGGGAAAAGCGCCGTCCGCCCGTTGCTGCCACCGGCAACCGACCAGCCAGCCGGATGGAGGAGGAACCGTCCCACGACCCGGGACCACTCCACAGCCGCCGCAGTGGGGATGAGGAGAGCGTAGGCATACCTCGATTCCCCTTACGACTCGAGTGATGGACTCGGGAAGTCTGTCGCTCGTATGAGCTCTCAAGCGAGGGTGAGAGCGCGCCCGCTCCCGCGCGCTCAACATTAGGTCAAGAACTGCCGGAGCTACACAACTGCCGCCAAACGCTGTGCACGCGGGAAGAATGTCACAGCGCACCCGCATGCACAGTACTTGGTGAGCGAAGGAACACCGTGGGTTTTAGTCGGTGCGAGTCCGACATAACTCGTCTGTTCACCCGCGTGGGGCGGGGTAGGTATTCTCTCATTTAGGTGCAAAAAAAAAAAAAGGTTAGGTTAGTTAGTTTTTTTTTATAATGACCCCATTTCGTGGGTCTCTGCTAATATATTCCCCCGACATGAGTACCAGGACTTTGTGTGCATTTAATAATTGTTTATTATCTGGTGTATATAATTTTATTTTTAACATCTTTAAAATATACGCTTCTATTATTTTACTTTATCATCTTTTTACTTTCATTTACAAATTTGCATCTGACCTTAATATCTATGTACCTATCATATATCTACATCTTTAAACCTATATCTATATATTATAAATCATATATTTACTTCATTATTCACTTTCTATTATTTTGTTACATTTTTTAATTTATTAATTGTACTCTTGCCATGTATATATATATAAAACTTTAATGTATGTAGAAATAAACATAGTAGAATACAGTATATAATATATCTTTGTCTCCGTATTTAACATATTAATCGCTTCCAGTTCTTGTACTTATTACCTTGTTTTGGCTATATATATTTGCCAGAAATCCAATAAATTTATCCCAGATTCCTTATTTCCTAAAAATTTTGCGTATATTATTTACACAAATTTTTATTTCTAGTTCTATCTCCATATCCATTCGCTCTGCTGTATATGGGGACATTCTTATGATAAGGTGGATCACACTTTCACCTTCTCTCATATCGTCACAGGCGCACGTAGCGCTCTCCTTTGCACTTGAATTCGTGCAAGTACTCGGAGAACCCTGCCGCCCCGTCACTTGTGTTGTCAGAGAGTTCATCTGTAGCGTCCTAACTACAGGGCAATGCTTCGATTGCGTCTGGAAAAGACTTTGTTGTGGACTCCCTGTTTCTCCTTTATATCAAGCCGGTTCCATTCCTCAAGCGATTCTAAGCGGATTTTGTCGTTTGACGAATGAGACCGACTTTATCATAGTCTGGATCGTCGTTTGCCTTCAGTGCCACCTCTTTGCCAGCATGTCTGCTCTTCGTTTCCTCCAATCCGGCATGTACCTTTATCCAAAAAGATTTACTTCTTTGCCCAATATTGCCGCTGAGTGGATGTTCTTGCTTTTACCAAAGCCAGGGGATGGAGGGAAACGGCCTTGTGTAACAGTTTCTCTGAAGAGCTGACCTTGAGTCACTATAGATGTTACAGGTTGATGCTGCAGTTCTCTAGTGTACTTGTTGCTTCGAGCAGGGCTAGTAATTCTGCCTGGTAAACAGTGCAAACTGTTCAGCACTTCCGTTTTGATTCCCGGCGTCATATCAACCGATAAACGCGCGCCGACTTTACCTTCAATTTTGCTCCCATCCGTGAATATCTTTAAGCTGTTGTTGTCATGTTGGTACACTTGTGCACTATCCCCAGACATTTGAATTGCAGCCCGCTGGTCCGCGGGTGTGGTTTCTCTTAAAACTTATCCCTGTTCCTATATCCCGATCCTGCACTACTCGCCGAGAGAACCCTTTCTTGATCTCATAGAGTGAGGCCGCTTCCTGGATCCTCAAGTCCAGGGGAAGCAGTCCGGCCAGCACAAGGCTGGAGTTCAGGGAACAGTCTCTGTGTGCCTTAATAATTTTTTGAACGAAGCCGCGTTGCACTGCGTGTTGAATTGTTTCTTCACACCTACTTTATTTGTTGCCGTTGCCCAGGCGCTTGCCGCGTACATATTGTCGGCTCCACCACGGCAACGTAAATGGACCGTACCACATCGGAGTTTAGGCCCCAGTGAACTCTTGCAGCTCTCTCGACAGTTGATCAGAAATAGGTTTCGAGCTCTTACGGCACACATTCTTCACGTGAGTGTTAAACGTTAATCTATCGTCAACTGTGAGGCCGAGTACTTTTACTACGACAGCCCAATTCCTTCCCCTTCACCTACGCTTAGAGATGGGTGTCATATTTTTAATTTATTTGTAATTAAGATTGCCTTGGTCTTTTGCGGCGCGAATTGGAGTTTATTTTTGACTCCCCATCTCCTTAACATGCTCGAGGCGGCATTGGCCCGCTCCTGTACTTCGAGTGCTGTGTTACCCGAGAATATCAGGACAACATCGTCGGCGAACGCCTGGCAATACCCCCCATGTACTCCAGCTCTCAGTAGTGGATTCAATAGCAAGTTCCAAAATATGTGGACCACCTATAGAGCCCTGCACACCCTTTGTTGGTTTCTTGGTCTTTGAATGTCTTGCATACCTGGACGCGCACTGTCCTATCTTTAAGATAAGGTTCATCAGGCGGCCTCAGATTTGCTGGGCACTTTGTTTCGCCAGCCTACAGCGTAATTGCCGGCCACCACGCGTTATCGAAGGCTCCTCTATGTCAAGGATACAAGCACAGTCAATTTTTTGGTTTTTAAGACTGTATTTATAAGCTGCATCATGTCATAGAGGAGTCCTCGGTGCTGCGGCATAAAACTCCGTACTGCCTCTTTGCTGATCGGCTGATTCGGTAAGCATCTGATCCTCCGATGGTCATCTTTCCAAGATCTTACCTAGAACAAGGTAGCGTATTCAATCCGGTCTATAAGATTTGGAAGCGTGTAATCATCTTTACCCGGTTTCCTCAGCACCACTACAGCGGCTTCCTTCCACTTAGTAGGGAAGGGCAATGCTAAAACATTTGTTTATTAGGTTAGAAACAGCGTCGGGTCCAGAGCAAGTAGCTGCCACACAAATATCCGCCGAGGCCATCGATGCCGGGGCCTTTTTGGGTTAAACTTGTCGCTGCCTCCACTTTAGTTCCTCCTCCGTAAAGGGTGGATCAAGAAGTTCATCATGGATACCATATTTACGACTTCGGCCCTTCTCTGGTCAGCTTGTGTTCTGCATCGTCATCTCCATTTCGGTCATCAGGGTAAAACACCTCAGACAAGACCTTGGCTGACTCTTTTTCCTCCCATGACCCTAAATGCCATCGCATCAAGGGGTATTCTCCCTGTCTTATCAGTACGGCCTTATCACCTGTAAATGCCATCCCACATTGATTCCCGCTTTGCGTAACCACAAAAACTCTTTCCAACTAGTGGTCTGAGCCCACGGTTCCAACTGGTATTGTTCTTTTTTGCTTTCGTATATTGCTCGACAAATCCACTCGAGTGGACAGGCGTTATGTAAGATATACGTCGCTCAACCTCTGGAGACTACCTTTGAGGCTTAGATAGCCTTGTCCACCAGAACCCAATCTGTCTTTTATTCTAATCTTTGGTATTGTACTTTCACATGTTTCCTATGATGCCTCTGAATAATTTCATTCACGGCCATCTAATTCCTCCTTTTCGATAGCACTTTGGCCTATGGCTATGATGTTCTTATCCTTCCAGCTTGGGCGAGGCGCTTCACGAAAACTCACCCAATTTGCCTTTGTATTAAATGTCCTTGTTGTCCTTTATATCTTAACCCTATTGATTTTCCAAATTGATGTGCTGAATAGATTGCCCTGTGGTCCGGAGCTGAAGCCATCCTCCTGGAGATCTCCCAGTTCTCCACTTACCGCCAGATTCGTCGAGCAGGTGGTTATGTCAACGCAGCTGGTGAACCTTTTTCCTCCTTCAATGGTGTCAAAAGTAGGTCAGTCCCTTGGTTAAGTATGAGCTCCAGTTCATCCAAATGTGGCCGCTACCTCTAACCCCTATTGTCCACTTCCGCATTTCCCCCACCACGCATTCCACGCGTTGTCGTCTTTCACCCAGTATCACGCTTCCAGTCCCCAAACCCTCCACGGCCGCTTTTAATTGTGAGTCCAGGTATGATCAATGTACTTATCACCCTCCAGGTGTACACCGACACTACTCCTATCTCCCAGGCCCCTTGTTCTCACTCTGGCAACAACTATGTTCTCAGCTGTATCGGGGCACTGAGTGATATCAATGGTGTTTCAAGCGAACAGCACAATGGCAGCCTGACCACCTTTCCGGTGGTTCGGGAGTGCGACATTGTACTATTCTTGTGCCCTGGTAGTGTCGCATCTCCCGATCCGCCCGGATATAGGGTTCCGGACTCATGGCGAACGTTATTTTACGCCTAGCTGCCCGGATGATTAATTCGGCCGTGGCGAGTTCACTCCTTTGAAGGTTTGCTCTGGACCACGGGATCGGTATAAGCTGGCAAGTTTGAGTGCTACTCACCCTTGAACGTCTCTTAGCAATACGCTACCGTTGATCTAGCCAGGGTCTCCCACCTCTTTTCTCACCGACACTCCATGCTGAACGTGTTGTGGCCCGTTTTCCATTTTGCTTTGAGCAATTCCGACATGTCGGTACCCCGAAAGCTGCCAGGCAGTGCACTCCGCTCTGCGGGGCCTCGCAGTGGCTACAGACGTTCGCCGTCCAGTGTATAGCCTTTTGCTGTGTCCATACCCCAACATCTGGAGCACTGAATATGTGGAGATTGATCCGACACCTTTATCCGGCTGTAGGTCCACGTGTGACCACTCTTGCCTCTGTTAGGCAGTTCCAAAGCCGTGGGGAACCTCATGACTTTCGGTGTGCTGTGAGTGGATTCCTGGTCTTTTTCCTATATTTGACCTCCATTCGTAAATCTTCCCACTGACGCGTCTTAAAGAGATGTTTATTTTGGCCTTTAATAGCCTTCTACTACGTCATCGTCGGTGTTGTGCTCGCATTACGTCTTTCAGTATCACCAACGGATCTTTATTTTGACGTCATCTACCGCTTAAGTTTGCTCCGGTCTTCTTTTATTCCCATCTTCACTTTGTTCACCTCTCTTCTTGCGTTCTACAGCCCACTATCACCCTTCCTGTCCTTTCGCTTTCCTTATTTTGTCTATCCTAAGACCTTCTTCTGTGGCATTTATTGCCTTTCTTATCTTGACAATCACCTGATCTCCTGTTTCCTCTTTCTCATCCGTGGATGTGATCGCCACCGAGTGCATGGCCATGTTCTCTGGTGCATGAAATCCCATTTTGTCTCGCCGCCATACTTGCGTAATGACACTTTATCTTGTCTAATTTCCTGTTTCTTTAACTCTTCCTTTAGTTTTTCCATTTCTCTTTATTTTCTTCTAGTAGCTTCTCTACGTTCTCTTAGCTTTAAAATATGTTTTCAGTTTCTTCTTTCTTTCCCTTTCCCTCTGGATCTTTCTGTCTTTTCTATCTCCTTTTCCTTCCTTTCTGTCCCTGGGACTCCTATCTTTTTCTGCCTCCCTGACCAGCTGATAGAGCTCTCTATTGCCTGAGTGACTTCCGTCTTTATATCAAATCCTCAGATTTCTGAATTGTTCAACCAGCTTAGCTTTGTGGAGGCAGGCCCGAGCCTCTGTTGCCGATCCGCATATTTGGTCACCTCTGTCTTTGCGCCCCTTTCCGAGGCTGGATACCTGCGGTCCTTTCTTTTGCATCCTGAGAGGTCGCTACCTTCTGTTTTGGCGGGACTGACAGTGTGCCAGTCTTGCTCGATTGTTTCTGTTCAACCAGAGACCCATCGTTAATAGCTGATCTTGACAACGACCCTAGGAGCTTGAGGAGACCGCACTGCCACTTCACTGCTCACCACTGGTGTGCTCGTGGAGGGATGACCTCTGCTTCTAGGGGACTCCGACATGAGTAAGTCTTCTGTGACGCTCACAGATGTTGCCTTCGGAAGGTCCTCGCTTGCGGCTTTGGTGGCCTTTTGTTGGTGTGCGTATTCCGATCATTTTTCAGTCAAATATGAATTTAATATTTTTATGATTTTATGGCTGCAGAAACTCCACCTAAGTAATGAAGACTGAGGTGTGGGCGGGCGATTTTTCCTAATTGAGTGTTTCTGTTCTATAGGTTTCGGGCCATTCTGCTGGTTGCGTGATGGTGACCTACTGATCGGGAGCAAAAACAACACGAAAACTAACGAAAATAAAAAATTTTATAAATCTAATATAATTACGTAACTAAGAAAACTTAAAAACTGATAAAAACGAGAAAATGTATTCGAAAGCGGCGCAAGAAGACTTTAAAATGATTTAACTACTCAAATACTACTTAAGACACAAACTTGGATACACTAGGCGTTATACCACGAAGATATTGGCAAATTCCTTTAAAATAGACTTCACCACTACACCTCGGCTTCCATATAAATTTGTGATTTTTTCCTAATTTAGTAGTGTTTCTGTTCCAGGTTTCGGCTGATTCGTCGGTTGTGGACAGGGACCCACCGATCGGGAGCAAAAACAACACGAAAACTAACGAAAATAAAATTTTATAACCCATTAGAAATTACGTAACAAGAAACTTAAAACTTGATAAAAACGAGAAAATGTACCGAAAGTGGCGCAAGAAGACTTTAAAATGATTTAACTACTCAAATACTACTTTAAGACACAACCGACATACACTAGGCGTTATACCACGAAGATATTGGCAAATCTTTAAAATAGACTTCACCACTACACCCCGGTTTTGCTATAAATTCCAGGATTTTTCCTAATTTAGCAGGTTTCTGTTCCAGGCTTCCATGATTCGTCGGTTGTGGACAGGACTCACCGATCGGGAGCAAAAACAACACGAAAACTAACGAAAATAAAAAATTTTATAAATCTAATATACCATGTAACTAAGAAAACTTAAAAACTTGATAAAAATCGAGAAAAATGAATTTGAAAGCGGCGCAAGAAGACTTTAAAATGATTTAACTACTCAAATACTACTTTAAGACAAACTTGACATACACTAGGCGTTATACCACGAAGATATTGGCGGTTAGGTTAGGTTAGGTTAGGTTGTGTTTTTTTTTTCTTAATCTTATGTTTAATCATATTTGACATTTTAATTTTGTTGAAATGTGTTTATATGTGGTATCAGCTATTTGTTTTCGTTTTGCTTGGGGAGAGGTGTCCCGGCAGAACGCCATTTGATGCGGTTTCTGCTCATAGGTTACATTATCCTTATATATACACCTGAGATTTACTTTCTCCTCTCGATGGCCAAGCATTGACTAATTTAATAATGCATGTAAAAGCGGTTTTTAGCATTTACATAAAAATCATATCTTAATTATTGATTCTTTGAGACGTAGGGTAATAACCGTTAATGTGGATACAGGTTGTACTAATGAACCATGCCCTCTTAAACCATACAGGAAGTACTGTACAGTTAAGAATTAATTATTGAATATTCTAGTATATATATATATGTGTCCTGAATAAAGAAAAGACGACGCTAAACTGAGGAATACTAATCTCTATTGAAGCCGGCATTTCCGAGGCTCGAGTCTTCGAGATCGCTCGACTAAAATGCTCTTATTACTAACACAGAACACTTAAACATTAATTACATTTACAAATATTAAATCAAATGTTTAACCTATTCTTACACTATAATTTCGCCAGAATGAATAATTTTACATGAAAGATGCTTACGCTTAACGAATAATATAAAAAACAATACTCCTTATTAAAATAACGCACACGTGCAAGCGCTTCGCCGTGGTTAACAATAGACCTGACGCTGACAAGCCATTGCTTCCGCCGTTGGCGCACGCTCAGGGGAGTGAGGCGCGGCGCGGGGGCGCGTAGCCACGGTTCTCGAGAACAATACGAAACATGAACAAATAGAGACTGTGCTATGGTCACAACCACGCCATGGTGTCAAGTTATTTGTTGCAATGAAATTCGCAGCTAGGGTTGGGCGGCGGTGCGGTTACATGCTTAATACCATTTGTATGATGTACGGCTAAAGAACAATTGGTATGTATACAGATGTCTGTTGTTAATTGCTAAAAGCCAGAATTATCTTTAGAATTTAGAACAAGCGAAATACAGAATAATTAACACATAAATTTCATAAAGCAAAGAAAATCATTTTATATACAGGTATCTATTCTATATTAACGCCAATTTCTTAAAGCTAGATTATTGGAATTTGAAAGAACTACAAATATAATAACTCGCGACGAAATAATGGAGTTTTCGCGCTGCTTTATCTAATAGATACCGCTGAAAATGGTCCTTTTCTGTGAATGCGCGGGAAGGGCCAGGCGCGGGGTAGCGCGCTATCGGTTGTGGAATAAGATTTAAAATAATTAGTAAGAAGCGATGAATATTCTAACCATGTTGACGGCTACCTTCGAGCGGCGATGCTCGCAGCATCAATAATTTCAATAATAATTTCATCGTCTCAGCCTCGGGAATGTCGGCGGCATGTACCATATGCTTAAACATTAGCTCTAGATGACACTAAAGGTATTTTACAAAGCCGGCCTACTACAATTTCTAATAAATGGTAACAATATGATCGCAAAGAAAATAAACATAAATATATGACGACATTATATGATGCAAAACAACAATTATTTATCTATATACAAGTATCTATTCTAATTAATCACGATAACATAACCACCTGACCGCGTCGCCGCATCTAAAAATAGATATCGTTAGCCCTTGTCCCTCTGGCGGGCGCGGGAGCGGGGCGATATGGAAGAATGCAGCGCGCCGCCCAGTTGCAGCAAAAATGCATACAATTAAAATTTAAATGGTGCCGTGGAGCCGCTCCCGAAAAGTTCGCGTACCGCCATGAGATACGATGCACCGTTCGCAACCCGGGAAGGGCGGCGGTACGTAATTACGACAAATTTGACGTGATTAATTATCTCCTGTCGCCAAAGCCATTTAATATAATTTAATAAAAGAAAATAACAAGATTGAAAAGAAAATAAACATAAATACGTGACAACATTATACAGCAAAAACACAACAACAATTCGTGTACAAGTATCTATTCTAATATTAGTACTATTTTCTTAGAGCCAGACCCATCATAAAGATTTCCGGAAAAGCAATTACAAAAAGAAAGAAGTTATTACTAAGATTAAAATAAACAATTGAACTGCGTCGCCGCATCTAAAAATAGACACTGAAGCTGAGGCCCGGTCCCTTCTGCGGAATGCGCGGGGAGCAAGTGGGGCGACGAAGCGCGCAGTCGGTTGTGCGAAAGTAAAAATATAAACAACAAAATTTAAACGGTGCCGTGGTTGCCCCGCACGCTCTCAGCGGTGCTAGCCGTCGATACGGTGCACCGTTCGCAACCCGGGAAGGGCGGCGGCACGTACACGCCACCAATATGCGAATTGATTTCCTATACCATCGAGTGATGAAATTGCCAGCGACACGTAAATATAAAAATAGAATATGACATATTAAATGGTAAAATTTAGATTTGAAATCGACAACCGTTCAACCGTCGCCGACCGTGAGAGATTAAGGCTCCGTAGTTCATCATTGTCGACTTTCCTCTCATGGCTCGCAAGCGGCATGAGTCTGCGGTGATTAATATCACTTTTGCCAACCATCATTATGAGCAACACAATTAAAACATTCGCTGGAGCCTGCTGCCTTGCCGTAAAATCAGCAACTTTGATGGTCGGTGCTAGCGCAGTGGGGAGCAAAGGGCTCACGGTCGCTGTACAATGGACGTACTTGGAATTGCAGGGCATTTGGCGGCACCGAGGAATGGAGAGAGAAGCTGGCAACGTGGATCTTCTGATGGTCTACGGCACCTGGCCATATCTCCATTTTTCTACACTTTCGGTTCCGCTGGATAGAACAGCGTTGTATAAATTCCTTTGGTTTTATTGTTTCGCTTGAAGCGTTTTAAATTATTCTGTTCACTGCCGATTATCTCGCCGAGTTCAGTGTTTTGAACCTTTATGATGGCGACGAGATTCCGCAGGAGTGCCTTTGGAGATGCCTTTCATAATTATCATGGGCCCAAGTCTGCGGACAGGTTCAGCCTTTAATTTCTGATCGCTCTTTAACCGCCGTAACGTATCATCCTCTGAGTCGTAGTACGAATTCGATCCGGGTAGTTTATTATCTGACACAGCTTGATGCGCAGTACATGAGGATCTGGCAACAATGTTCTTCTTAAAGGCTTGCATCACCTCTTGCCTGGTTTTAGTCTCAGCCACCGTGCGCTCACGATGATGGCGGGCTTTGGTCGCAGGTGGTGCAGGTGCGCTCAGGTGCCGCGCCGCCACCGCCCCGAGTCGCTGAGTGCGGCCGGTCAGCTGGCAGCTGATGCGCGACGTGCTCCGGAGTCTGCTGGAGCTGCGCTGAGATCTGCCCTGAACTCATTATCCTGTCACGCACACAGGCCACGATGTCAGCCTTTAGGTCGCTGTCGATGGGTGTGAGCGCAGGTGTGGTTGCTGCATCAGGGGAGTGATGCCTAGCCAGCAATGGCCATCGACGAATCTCCGTCGCGGCCAATGTAATCAAAGACGCTTATTTGCTGCCGTGACTGATTTACCCTCAGTCACGGCTTTTGTTATGCATTCGGTGAGTTTGCTTGGGCAACCCAGAACGTGTCTACATCGCAGACTTCCTCCGCCGGTAGAGTTCTCACTGCTGTCGTCTTACTCGACATCGCTATCGCTTAAAAGCATTAATTTGCGGGGAGAGCGGCCCCTAATGTTAAGAGCACATGATACAAATTATTTTTGGTGTCCTCCTGCGCTTTTAAAACTAAGTTAAACACTAATATTAATAAACAAAAAAGTCTTAAGAAGATTTAAAATTACGTAAACCTGTAGGGTCCATTTAACGAAAATAGTCTGTAACTTAAAACTATTGTTCAGAAAAATCTAAGGTATTTTACAGAAGGATAGGTAGGTGGGTCTATCAAAACACAAAAAATATAAATCATCGCGACAGATGGAGTGCCGCACGCGTTTGAAGTTTTCAACTCCGCACAATTATTGTTTTAAAACAGTTTTGCCCCAAAATGGGTTTAAAAGTAAATAAATTGTTAATAAAAACTACACCATCACAAAGTTCACTTTTCGTCTTTTGATGCATAATACGACTATTTTCACAACACTTTTCCCACTTTTCGTGATTTTTTAGAAACACGGAGCACTACAGTAACGCTGCGTACGGGTCGAGCGCGAGCGCGAGACTAGTTAAGGTTAGGTTAGGTTAGGTTGGGTTAGGTTAGGTTAGGTTAGAGTTGGGTTAGGTTAGGTTAGAGTTAGGTTAGGTTAGGTTAGGTTAGAGTTAGGTTAGGTTAGGTTAGGTTAGGTTAGAGTTAGGTTAGGTTAGGTTAGGTTGGGTTAGGTTAGGTTAGGTTAGGTTAGGTTAGGTTAAGGTTAGGTTAGGTTAGGTTAGGTTAGAGTTAGGTTTTTTTTTTTTTTTTTTTTTTTTTTTTTTTTTTTTTTTTTTTTTTTTTAGACCCTCATTTCTGGGGCCTTGCATATTACCCTGACATGATAACTCAGGAGTTTTGTTCTTTTCTAACATTATCCACTTACACTATTTTTTAGTCGAGTCTTATCTCTGTATACATCGTATTCTATTCTTATATATATTTCTTCTTAGTCAAACTTAATATATATATAGTTCTAAATTTAGTTACTATGTAGTATATATAACTAAATATTCACACATACTAACATCCTCATACATTCATTTTGTTTTATTTTGTCGTATAGCTTTCATCCTTACACGCTTGCAGAAGTAAAATTTTCTGGCTAAAATCTCTGCTACTGATAAGGACTGGCAAGTTATTTATTGTTACTTTAAACCTATTAGCGAGCTCTCAACATTGAGCCTCTCCTGCGTTGACAGGACCTCCGTTATGAGGTGCAAGATATCCTCCTTGATGGTGTCGTCACAGACACACGACGGAGCTCTCTTTACACCTGAAGCGGTTCAAGTATTCGGAGAAACCGCCGTGGCCCGTGAACACCTGCACAGACAGAGCGTCCATCTCCAGGTTTTTAATTACGCTGAAGGCTTCTGACGCGTCAGGAAGGCTTTGTTGACGAAACCGTGTCACCCTCTCGATACCTCCTGTTCCATTCATCAACCGACTCCAAACGGATTTGTCAGCGACCCGAGCAGAGACAGGGCATCGATCGTAGTCAGGGTCCTCTTGGTCTTAGTGCAGCCTCCTTTGCAAGTTCGTCCGCCCTCGTTCCCCTCCAAACCTGCGTGGGCTTTCACCCATGTTAGGAGATGTTCTTCCACGTCCCCGCAATGTACAGATGTTTTGTCGTGCTTTCACCGCGAGGATGCAGAATCCGGGTTAATAACC
This sequence comes from Teinopalpus imperialis, assembly GCA_029286865.1. Classification (NCBI taxonomy): domain Eukaryota; kingdom Metazoa; phylum Arthropoda; class Insecta; order Lepidoptera; family Papilionidae; genus Teinopalpus; species Teinopalpus imperialis. Next base: position 37,040 of record JAGSMU010000184.1, on the reverse strand, counting down.
GTTTGGAGGACCTGGAATCTTAGAGTGGGTTGTCGAGCAGTACCTTGAGCCAAGGAAAACTATTTCCTTGAAGTAAAGCGCAAACCGCCAGCTGGAGGGCCTTCTGCGGCCAGCAAGATAGAGTCGATGTGGGACGGTATATACCGGGTGATTAGACGTACAGCGGTGAGACAAGAGGACGTTCCTCTGGTACGAAATGGAGTAGTACTGGGAGGGCAGGAGTCAGCCAAATTGCTGGCGGATACGTTCTATCAGAGGATAATCCGCCAACGACGACGTGGAACACAAGCAAGTAAGAGAAATTGCAGATACAATAAATGAGGGGCTGCGTGATGACTCATGCAACCCACCATTCACCAGAGCGAACTGCTGTGGGCCGCGTCGTCGTTCAATCCAAAAGGCGCCTGGAATGGACGGCCTTACCTCCGACATCTGCTGTACGGCAATCCACACTGGACCCTGACCTGTTCCTCGCACTTATGAACAAGTGCCTAAGTCTTCTTACTTCCTGCAAGGTGGAAGGAAGCTGTGGTAGTAGTCATACGGAAGCCGGGAAGGGACACATGCGCGGACCTAGTCCTACAGACCCATAGGTCTCTTGCCAGTACTGGGTAAGATCTGCGAAAAGATGGTTGTCCAGAGAATCCGGGTGGCACATAGTGCCCCAGTCAATGCCAGCCAGTACGGCTCATACGCAACGTAGTACCGAAGACTCCCTCTGTGCCATGATGGGACACCTAAATGATCGGCTTCGTGAGAAAAAGCTCATTGTTTGGTGTCGCTGGACATAGAGGAGCATTCGATAATGCGTGGTGGCCCGCGATCAGACTCAGACTGGCGGAACCAGGTGCCCGGTGGACCTGAGGCGCCTAATTGACAGCTATCTTAGCGATCGATCAGTGCGCGTCCGGGTTCGCTCGGTGCAGAGCTCAGGTCAAGCGTACGACAAAGGGGTGCGTGCAAGGATCCATTGGGGTCCTACGCTGTGGAACCTGCTGCTTAATCCTCTTCTGGAAGAATTGGGGCAGAGGGGGTATACTGTCAGGCCTTTGCTGATGACGTGGTTTGATTATCTCGGGGACAATGCACTAGAAGTGCAACGGAGGAAACCGAACCGGTACTCGATTATGTTCGGGGTGGGGGTCAAAAATAAAGCTAAACTTCGCAGCACACAAAACTAAGGCTATGGTAGTGACGAGGAAGCTGAAGTTTGACTCACCACTCCTGACCATGGGCGGTGTGAGGATCGAGCTCTCCAAGAACATCAAGATACTCGGCCTCACAGTGGACGACGGACTCGTTCAACGCGCACATTGCAAATGTGTCCGGAAAACCGCAGAAGTCTGTACGTCCAACTGTCGAGGAGCCGCTAAGGTTGGGATTGGGTTAGGTTAGGTTGGGATTGGGTTAGGTTAGGTTAGAGTTGGGATTAGGTTAGGTTAGAGTTAGGTTAGAGTTAGGTTAGGTTAGGTTAGGTTAAGGTTAGGTTAGGTTAAGGTTAGGTTAGGTTAGAGTTAGGTTAGAGTTGGGATTAGGTTAGGTTAGAGTTGGGATTAGGTTAGGTTAGAGTTAGGTTAGAGTTAGGTTAGAGTTGGGATTAGGTTAGGTTGGGATTGGGTTAGGTTAGGTTGAGTTAGGTTAGGTTAGAGTTAGGTTAGGTTAGGTTAGGTTAGAGTTAGGTTAGAGTTAGGTTAGAGTTGGGATTAGGTTAGGTTAGAGTTGGGATTAGGTTAGGTTAGGTTAGGTTGGGTTAGGTTAGGTTAGAGTTGGGATTAGGTTAGGTTGGGTTAGGTTAGGTTAGAGTTAGGTTAGAGTTGGGATTAGGTTAGGTTAGGTTGGGATTGGGTTAGGTTAGGTTAGAGTTAGGTTAGAGTTAGGTTAGGTTGGGATTGGGTTAGGTTAGGTTAGAGTTAGGTTAGGTTAAGGTTAGGTTAGGTTAAGGTTAGGTTAGGTTAAGGTTAGGTTAGGTTGGGTTAGGTTAGGTTAGAGTTAGGTTAGGTTAAGGTTAGGTTAGGTTGGGATTGGGTTAGGTTAGGTTGGGTTAGGTTAGGTTAGGTTAGAGTTAGGTTAGAGTTGGGATTAGGTTAGGTTAGGTTAGAGTTGGGATTAGGTTAGGTTAAGGTTAGGTTAGGTTAAGGTTAGGTTAGGTTAGGTTAGGTTGGGTTAGGTTAGGTTAGAGTTAGGTTAGAGTTGGGATTAGGTTAGGTTAAGGTTAGGTTAGGTTAGAGTTAGGTTAGGTTAGAGTTAGGTTAGAGTTGGGATTAGGTTAGGTTAGGTTAGAGTTAGGTTAGAGTTAGGTTAGAGTTAGGTTAGAGTTGGGATTAGGTTAGGTTAGGTTGGGATTGGGTTAGGTTAGGTTAGAGTTAGGTTAGGTTAAGGTTAGGTTAGGTTAAGGTTAGGTTAGGTTGGGATTGGGTTAGGTTAGGTTAGAGTTAGGTTAGGTTAGGTTAGGTTAGGTTAGGTTAGAGTTGGGATTAGGTTAGGTTGGGATTGGGTTAGGTTAGGTTAAGGTTAGGTTAGGTTAGAGTTGGGATTAGGTTAGGTTAGAGTTAGGTTAGGTTAGAGTTAGGTTAGGTTAGAGTTAGGTTAGAGTTGGGATTAGGTTAGGTTAGAGTTGGGATTAGGTTAGGTTAGGTTAGGTTAGGTTAGGTTAGGTTGAGTTAGGTTAGGTTAGGTTAGGTTAGGTTAGGTTAGGTTAGGTTAGGTTAGGTTAGGTTAGGTTAGGTTAGGTTAGGTTAGGTTAGGTTAGGTTAGGTTAGGTTAGGTTAGGTTAGGTTAGGTTAGGTTAGGTTAGGTTATGTTAGGTTAGGTTATGTTAGGTTAGGTTAGGTTAGGTTAGGTTAGGTTAGGTTAGGTTAGGTTAGGTTAAGGTTAGGTTAGGTTGGGATTGGGTTAGGTTAGGTTGGGGTGCCACGTCAGAAAACCTCCTCGAGTGCCTGGTCGTTGAATTTCCCTTTGATACTGGCCTTATCCGGGGAAGGCAACGCCGGGACAATTGCACCCTGGGCACTGAGTGATGACGCGTTGTTGCCAGTGGCGAATGTTCTGACAGGGGGATAGCTGCTCTGCGTGTCCCTCTGATAAGCGGAGGGCACAGCGGGTGGCAGGGGTTACATTTCGCGCAGTTTCCATATCGGAGGAAAGGCAACCGAACAATGTCATTGGGCACTGGTGACGATACGTCGTTCTCAATTGCCAATGCAGAGTGAAAGTTGCATTTCTCCTTGATCAAAGTATCGGGGAAAGGCAACAAAATGAGGGATGTGCATTTGGAACTGGTGGCGATACGTCGTTGGCGGTGCCTAATGCTCACAGTGTGGGGACGGGCTCGGTGTGCGCTTTTACTGCCGCCGGGCACTCAACCGTCGAAGCGTTGTGGGAGGTTGCATTTCTCCTTGATCAAAGTATCGGGGAAAGGCAACAAATGATGGTGGAGTATTAGGAACTGGTGACGATATATCGTTCCAGTGCCTAATGCTCATAGTGGAGGACGGGCTCGGTGTGCGCTTTTACTGCCGCCGGGCACTCAACCGTCAAAACTGGGAGTTGTCAGCTCCAGCGCGCCGTAACCCGCTGTACTTTCGTCAAAGACCCAGAGTTGACGATTATGGGGTACGTCGAAGTGCAGCGGAGCGGAGGCTTGCCTTAATTGGCCGGCCCGCGAGGTAAATCTCTCTAAAAAATCAGACAGCGAAGTCTTAAAACCTGTGGGTACCGGACGCCCCTCACAGTATATAGTCTTGTCGGAATGGCGTAACCCGTGGATCGACTTTTATTTCGTCCCTTGCTCGTGGGAATAGTATGGATAAAACAAAACAAAACAACAACAACTTATAGACAGCGATGAGTGACTCAATGCTGGTGTTGAGTCTCTTGAAGAGGGAAGATGCAACAAGGGAGAAACGTCCTTCCTTGGTTGAAAGTGGTGAATCTGGCCAGCGAAAATGGGCCTGCAGCGGTGGCAATTACATCTGCCAAAAGAGGGTCGTGGTAGACCTCCGACGTCAGAAGGACACTACGTTGGTCTAGCCAAAGCCAAACAAGCGCTGAGTGGCTGCGAAGAGATGAGATAGGGTTGGAGGCGGAAATGGATATTGCTTCCTCGTCTCGACAGCTCCGCGCCGTCAGAGGAAGTCAACACTGTCGGAGTCGTCGTCCAGCGATAGCGACTTCGAAACGGCGGAGGAGCTACAAAAGAAGATAGAGGATAGTGTCGGCCTCATTAACCGGGTAGCTGTTAGTCTCCAGGCAAAGGCACCTGGGTTCGAGCGCTGAAAGGGCTGCTGAGACTGTGAGTGAGGTCACCCGGACTCTGCGAGAGCAGCACCTCTGACGAAACGAGGGACTACGGGCGAGCAACACCCGTCTGCGAGAGGAGGTTGCGCAACTACCACGCAAGAAGAGGTGGAGTGTATGCGGGTGCGCATGGGTGGCTAAAGCCAACGTGACCCAGAATTTGGTGGAGGCAATAGGAGCTTGCGGTCATCATATATCGAGTAGGGACTATGATAAACGCACGATTCGCCGCTCTGGAAGACCGCCTTCTCCCGGAGAAGCGCCTACGTCCACCACTGGCAGCGGATGCGGGACCAGAGAGCGGTGCCAGTCTCTCCTCCAGTTCCTCGGCTTCCAGGATACCGACTACAACAAAGCCATCCGTCAAAGCGGAGTGTTTCTGAGGTGTGATGGCCCCAAAGCGCCCAGAAAGGCTAAGCAGAAGGGAACCCGAGAAGAAGGACGCAAGATAGATGAGTCTCGACCCCTGCCACCGGCGTCACCCAGTCTATGGATGAGCCATGGACTACGGTGCTCAGAAAGGGGTTGAAAAAGAAGTGGGAAGGCGGTGGGGTCGGCAAGCCCGCATCGAGGGTGGTTAAGATCGCCACTCCTCGCACATCTGCGGTGGTGACGCTGGAGCCAGAATCGATGGCGGCAGGAGTCACCTACGCGGAAGTAATTACTGAGGCGAAGGACAATCGACCTCTCTACCCTCAGTATTACAGAACTGCGTTTCCGCACTAGCGCCACGGGGCTCAGATGTTCGAGATCCCGGCGCAGACAGTAACGAAAGCGGATGGCCTCGCTAAAAAGTTGAGGAGGTTCTCACAGCTGCAGGGCAAAAGAGTGCAGGTATCCAGACCGGCGAAAACTGCGAAATCAAAGTGTCGGTCTGGACGACTCGGCAACTGTGGAAGAGGTGACAACGGCCATTATCGAAGGCGGTGGCTGCTAGGGATGCCGTCAAGTGCAGTGACATATTACGGTATCCTGCAGGACTGGGAACGACCTGGGTCCGGTGTCCGTGGCGGTTGCCAAGGTAGCCGCTAGTGGGCGACTTATGGTCTCGTGGGTGGCGAAAGCATTAGTGAAGTTGAGCCCTCACCTCTGAAAGGGTGCTTCCGGTGCTTTGAAACCGGACACGTGAGGGCTCAATGCGACGCTGCAGTCGACCGGGGTGAGCTCTGCTTTCGCTGTGGCCAGCCTGGCCATAAAGCGTACAGTGTTCTGCCGAAACCCGCGTTGCGTTGTATGTATCGCAGCCAACAAACCGGCGGAGCATAAAATGGGGGCAAAGAAATGCAAGGTCGTGCCACTAAGGTGGGAAAGACGAGGCCGCCCATTGCTACCTCGGCAACCGGCCGGTCAGCCGAGGGACGATAGAGGCAATGGAGGAGGAACCATCCGAAACCGGGACCAGTCCGCAGCCGTCGCAAAGAGGAAAAGGGAAGCGTAAGCATACCCTATTTACCCCGAATACGACTCGAGCTATTGACGGGAGGTCCGTGGCTCAACATGAGTCAGCGGGTGAGAGCGCGCCCGGTGTTCCCGCGCGCTCTCCATAAATGTCACCAATGGCCGGGGCCTGCATTTGCAAACCGCCACAGCTGTGCACGCGGAAGAATGCTCCCGCGCGCCCCGTATGCACAGCACTAGGTGGGCAGATGGAACACCGTGGGGTTTTGGTGGTGCAGGTCGACGCCCGCCCTCTCGTCCCCGCGGGGGCGGTATGCGTAGGCATTTCCCCACGAAAAAAGGTTAGGTTAGGTTAGGTTAGGTTAGGTTAGGTTAGGTTAGGTTAGGTTAGGTTAGGTTAGGTTAGGTTAGGTTAGGTTAGGTTAGGTTAGGTTGGGGTGGGGTGCCACGTCAGAAAACCTCCTCGAGTGCCTGTCGTTGAATTTCCCTTTGATACTATTGTATCCGGGGAAGGCAGCGGGAACAGTGCACCCTGGGCACTGGTGATGATACGTTGTTGCCAGTGGCGAATGTTCTGACAGGGGGATAGCTGCTCTGCGTGTCCTCTGATAAGCGGAGGGCACAGCGGTGGCAGAGGTTACATTTCCTCTTGATTTCCATATCCGGAGGAAAGGCAACCAATAGTGCGCATTGGGCACTGGTGACGATACTTCGTTCTCAGTGCCCAATGCGAATGGTGCATTTCTCCTTGATCAAAGTATCCGGGGAAAGGCAACAAAATGAGTGTGCATTTGGAACTGGTGGCGATACGTCGTTGGCGGTGCCTAATGCTCTGATGTGGGGACAGGCTCAGTGTGCGCTTTTACTGCCGCCGGGCACTCAACAAATCGAGAGCGTTGTGGGAGGTTGCATTTCTCCTTGATTTCTGTATCCGGGGAAAGGCAACAAATGATGGTGGGTATTAGGAACTGAGTGACGATATATATCGTTTCCAGTGCCTAATGCTCATAGTGGAGGACGAGGCTCGGTGTGCACTCACACTGCCGCGGGCATTCAACCGTTCAAAACTGGGGAGTTACGTCCGGCTCTCCCAGCGCCGTAACCCGCTGTACTTTCGTCAAAGACCCCAGAGTTGACGATTATGGGGTACGTCGAAGTGCAGCGGGCGGGAGGGCTTGCCTTAATTGGCCGGCCCGCGGAGGTAAACCTCTATAAAATAATCAGACAGCGAAGTCTTAAAAACCTGTGGGTACCAGGCGACCCCACAGTATGTAGCTATGCCTCAGATGATGGCGTAACCGAGGCCGACCTTATATTTCGTCCACAATCGTGGGAATAACTATGGAAAATTAAAACCAGCATGACGGAAATGGACAGCGATGACGGCACGAGTGACTCTATGCTCAGCGTGGAGTCATTCAGCAACGGAGAACGTTAGGAAGAAAACGTCCTTCTAAGGACGCAGTAATCAGCAGTGGTCCTCTAACAGGACATAATAGAGGAAGCAGCCAAAGGCTGGCGCATCTGCCAAGAGAGAGGTCGAGGACGGCCTCCGACAGCAGGCGATTATGTGGGACTGGCCCAGGCCAAAATATGGCGTTGGTGGAAACCAGAGGAGGAGGAGAGGTTGGGCGGGGCGGACATCGCCGCGTCGTCTCGTCAGCTCCGTGCCGGCAGGATATCAACCCTGTCGGAGTCGTCGTCGAACGATGGCGACTTCGAGCCGGCATCAGGCTACAAAAGGATTGAAGGAACGGCGTCGGCGTCATCTCCATGGTGGCCACAAGGTCTAAGAACCTGAAGGGCATCTGGGTGAAGAGCTGAAAGGGCTGCAGAGACCGTTAGGTAGAGACCACTAAGACTCTGCAGCGCCGCTGTACCTCAGAGGAGACGACGAAGTTGCGGGCGGACAACGCTCGCCTCCAAGGCAGAGAATCCGGGTAAGGGGAAGGAGGTGGCATACCTGCGGATGCAGGTGGACTCGCGCCAAGCCAACACACAGAGGGGCGGGCAAGAGGAGGGCTGTGCGTTCGATCATTGACCAGGTAGGGTCAATGATCAACGCCAGGTTCGCGGCGCTGGAGGATCGTCTCCTGCCCGAGAAGCGCCTTCGCCCTCCACTGGCGGCGGATAGGAGACCGGAGGCAGTGCCCGGTCCCTTGTCCTGCCCTGCACCTGCTGACACCGGTTGTGCAAAACCGCCTGTCAAGGCGGCGGGTATTAAACCGGCTGTCGCTGCAGATGCCGCTGCCCAGCAGCACCTAAAGGAAAGCGGAGCGGGCCCCAAAAGCGGAGCCAGAAGACGGCAGCTGAGGCCCATCCTCTGCCACCAGCACCACAGTCCACAGACGAACCGTGGACTACGGTGGTGAAAGGGAGCTGAAAATCCAAGGGTGGGAAAGTGGTCAAAGTGTTGGCAAACCCGCAAAGAAGGCGGTGAAAATTGCCACCTAGATCCTCTGCTGTGGTGTGAACGACCCCTGGAGCCGGAGAAGCTGGCGGCGGGCGTCACCTACATCGATGTTATTACCGAAGCGAAGGCGAAGATCAGCCTCGCCTCCCTCGGTATAACTGAAATGCGGTTCCGTATCTGTGCCACGGGGCTCCAGATGTTCCGAGGATCCCTGGCGCGAAACAAAAGGCGGACGCCCTCGCACAAAAGCTGAGCGAGGTGCTCGCAGCGGCAGGCAAGCGAGTGCGGGTATCCAGACCGGCGAAGACGGCTGAGATCAGGTCTCCGGTCTGGATGACTCTGCCACAGCAGAGGGAGGAAGTAGTGGCAGCTGTGACGAAGGCTGGCGGCTGTCCCAGGACGCTGTGAAGTGCAGCGAGATCTGCGGTATCCACGGGCGGCAGGATGGCCACAAGGTCGGTGCGTGGCTGCCGCCAAAAGGTGGCGGCCGACGGGCACCTTATGGTATCCTGGGTGGCATCCGCAGTCAAGCTGTGGTGGAGACCCTCACTATGAAGTGCTTCCGATGCCTTGGAAGCGGGTCATGTGAGGGGCTCAGTGCGGCGCCGCAGTCGACCGGGGGAGCTCTTCCCGCTGTGGTCAGCCACAGCCTGGCAGCGGCGCAGTGTTCCGCCGCCCGCGTTGTTGTGTGCGTCGCCGCGAAGAAACCAGCGGACCACAGGATGGGAGGAAGGCCTGCACTGCGCACCAGTCAAAAGGCGGGGAAAAGGCCGGTCCGCCCGTTGCCACCTCGGCAACCGACCAGCCAGCCGATGGAGGAGGAACCGTCCCACGACCCCGGGACCACTCCGGCCCAGCCGCCGCAGGGATGAGAGGCGTAGGCATACTCGATTCCCCCCTTACGACCGGTATTCGGACTCCGGGGAAGTCTGTTGCTCGTATGAGTCAGCGAGGTGAGCGCGCCCGGTGTTCCCGCGCTCTCAACCTGGGGCCAAGTATGCCGAGGCCACACAACTGGCCGCCACCAGCTGTGCACGCGGAAGAATGCTCACAGCGTACCCACATGCACAGCACTAGGTGAACGATGGAACACCGTGGGGTTTTAGTCGGTGCGGGTCCGACGCAACCCGCCACTCGTCCCCGCGGAGGCGGTATGCGTAGGCATTTCCCCACGAAAAAAAAAGGTTAGGTTGGGGTGGGGTGCCACGTCAGAAAACCTCCTCGAGTGCCTGTCGTTGAATTTCCCGCACGATACTGTCGGGGAAAGGCAACGCCGGTTAGGTTAGGTTGGGTTAGGTTAGGTTAGGTTAGGTTGGGTTAGGTTAGGTTAGGTTAGGTTAGGTTAGGTTAGGTTAGGTTGGGTTAGGTTAGGTTAGGTTAGGTTGGGTTAGGTTAGGTTAGGTTAGGTTAGGTTAGGTTAGGTTAGGTTGGGTTAGGTTAGGTTAGGTTAGGTTAGGTTAGGTTAGGTTAGGTTGGGTTAGGTTGGGTTAGGTTAGGTTAGGTTGGGTTAGGTTAGGTTAGGTTAGGTTGGGTTAGGTTAGGTTAGGTTAGGTTAGGTTAGGTTAGGTTAGGTTAGGTTAGGTTAGGTTAGGTTGGGTTAGGTTAGGTTGGGTTAGGTTAGGTTAGGTTAGGTTAGGTTAGGTTAGGTTAGGTTGGGTTAGGTTAGGTTAGGTTAGGTTAGGTTAGGTTAGGTTAGGTTAGGTTAGGTTAGGTTAGGTTAGGTTAGGTTAGGTTAGGTTAGGTTAGGTTAGGATATGTTAGGGTAGGTTAGGTTAGGTTCGGTTGGGTTAGGTTAGGTTAGGTTGGGTTAGGTTAGGTTAGGTTGGGTTAGGTTAGGTTAGGTTAGGTTAGGTTAGGTTAGGTTAGGTTAGGTTAGGTTGGGTTAGGTTAGGTTAGGTTAGGTTAGGTTAGGTTAGGTTAGGTTAGGTTAGGTTAGGTTAGGTTAGGTTAGGTTAGGTTAGGTTAGGTTAGGTTAGGTTAGGTTAGGTTAGGTTAGGTTAGGTTAGGTTAGGTTAGGTTGGGTTAGGTTAGGTTAGGTTAGGTTGGGTTAGGTTAGGTTAGGTTAGGTTAGGTTAGGTTGGGTTAGGTTAGGTTAGGTTAGGTTAGGTTAGGTTAGGTTAGGTTAGGTTAGGTTAGGTTAGGTTAGGTTAGGTTAGGTTAGGTTAGGTTAGGTTAGGTTAGGTTAGGTTAGGTTAGGTTAGGTTAGGTTAGGTTAGGTTAGGTTAGGTTAGGTTAGGTTAGGTTAGGTTAGGTTAGGTTAGGTTAGGTTGGGTTAGGTTAGGTTAGGTTAGGTTAGGTTAGGTTAGGTTGGGGTGGGGTGCCACGTCAGAAAACCTCCTCGAGTGCCTGTCGTTGAATTTCCCGCACGATACTGTCGGGGAAAGGCAACGCCGGGACAATGCACCCTGGGCACTGGTGATGACACGTTGTTGCCAGTGGCGAATGTTCTGACTGGGGGATAGCTGCTCTGCGTGTCCCTCCTGATAAGCGGAGGGCACAGCGGGTGGCAGAGGTTACATTTCCTTTTTGATTTCCATATCCGGAGGAAAGGCAGCCGAACGATGGTGCGCATTGGGAACTGGTGACGATACGTCGTTCTCAGTGCCCAATGCGCGGAGTTGCATTTCTCCTTGATCAAAGTATCCGGGGAAAGGCAACAAAATGAAAATTGTGGAAATTGTTAGAGACTGGTGGCGATATGTCGTTGACGGTGCTTAATGCGCACAGTGTGAGGACGGGCTCGGTGTGCCTTTTTTACTGCCGCCGGGCACTCAACCGTCGAGCGTTGTGGGAGGTTGCATTTCTCCTTGATTTCTGTATCCGGGGAAAGGCAACCAAATGATGGTAGGTATTAGGAACTGGTGACGATATATCGTTTCAGTGCCTAATGCTCATAGTGGAGGACGAGGCTCGGTGTGCACTCACACTGCCGCCGGGCACTCAACCGTCCAAAACTGGGGAGTTACGTCGGCTCTCCCAGCGCGCCGTAACCCGCTGTACTTTCGTCCGAACCCCAGTGTGCCGGCGATAATGGGGTACGTCGAAGTGCAGCGGAGCGGAGAACTTGCCTTAATTAGCCGGCCCGCGAGAAGGATCACTCTATAAAACAGACGAAGTCTTAAAACCTGTGGGTACCAGGCGACCCCACGGTATGTAGCCTTGTCTCCGGAATAGGCGTCACCCGGGGATTGACCGTTTTTCGACCTTAATCATTGGGAACAGTTATGGACAATACAAAAGTAAACAAACAACTTATGACGGTACTGGACGGTGATGACGAGGAGAGTGACTCTATGCAAAGCGTGGAGTCACTGGATGAAGAAGATACGGTGCGGGAAGGAAACGTCCTTCTATGGACGAAGTCGGACTTCTGGTCCATTGATAGGCCAAGATATGGGAAATGGTCGGGGAACTGGCAAAAACATCTGCCAAACGAGGTCGGGGACGACCCCAACGACTAGAATTACGTTGGCCTTGCCCAGGCCAAAATGGCATTGGTGGCCGCAAAGAGGAGGAGGCGAGGTTGGAGGCGGAGGCGGAGATCGCTCATCGTCTCGTCAGCTCCGCGCCGGCAGGATAACAACCCTGTCGGAGTCGTCGTCAAATGATGGCGACTTCGAGTCGGCAGCGGAACCGAAGAGAATCGGGGCAGTGTGGGCGTCATTGCCATGGTTGCCTCAAGGTCAAAAAACCTAAAAGGGAATCTGGGTGAAGGCGCTCAAAGATACTGCCGAGAATGTTAGTGAGCCACTAAAATTCTGCAGCGACGCTGTACCTCGGACGAGACGAGGAAGCTGCAAGCGGATAATGCTCGCCTACAAGGCGATGTATCACGGCTAAGGGAGGAGGTGGCCTCTTTGCGGATTCAGGCTGACCGGCCCAGCCAGCACCGAGGCAGGGGAGGAAAGAGGCTTGTGCGTTCGATCATTGATCAGGTTGGATTCATGATCAACGCTAAGGTTCACAACGCTGGAGGACCGCCTCCTGCCCGAAAGCGACTTCGCCCTCCGCACTGAAGTGACGGATAGGACACCGGCGGAAATGCACCTAGTCCATCGTCCAGCTCTTCGCCTTCTCAGGCACCGGTTGTGACAATGCCACCTGTCAAGGTGGCGTCTTCTCAACAGGTTGTCGTTGAAATTGGGGTGGCCAAGAGGTGCCCGAAGGGGAAGGGCAACGAGCCGGCGAGGAAAGTCGAAGAAGACAGCTGAGTCCGACCTCTACCACCATCACCACAGTCTGTGGAGCAACCATGGACGACGGTGGTTAGGAAGGGACTAAAGAACAAGGACGGGAAATCAGTGAAGGGTCCCGGCAAGCCCGCACCGGGCGGTTAAGATTGCCACTCCACGGACGTCCGCTGGTGTTGTTGGTGACCCTGGAGCCGGCAGCAGAGGCAGCAGGTGTCACATATATTGAGATCATTACCGAGGCGAAGGCTAAGATCAACCTCGCCTCCCTCGGTATAACAGAGATGCGTTTCCGCATCTGCGCCACGAGGGCTCAGATGTTCGAGATCCCCGGCGCGGGCATAGCGAAGAGCGGACCGCCTCGCGCAGTTGAAGGAAGTTCTCTCTGCGGCAGGCAAAGCAGTGCAGGTGGCCAGACCGTCGAAGACCGCTGGGAGTCAAGTTTCCGACCTGGATGACAAGCCACTATCGAGGATGTGACGGCGGCGGTAATGAAGGCTGGCGGCTGTAATGAGGAGACACCGTAAAATGCAGTGAGATCTTGCGATATCCTGCGGGCAGGGTGGCCTGGGTTCCGGTGCCCGTGGCTGCCGCCAAGGTGGCCGCCAGCCCGGGCCTGATGGTCTCGTGGGTCGCAGCCGAAGTTAAGCTGGTGGAGCCCTCACCCCTGAGTGCTTCCGATGTTTCGAGTTGGACATGTGAGGGCTCAATGCAGCGCCACCGCAGTTGACAGGGGGAGCTCTGCTACCGCTGTGGTCCAGCCTGGCCACAAGGCGGCGCAGTGTTCCGCCACCCGTGCTGCGCTGTGTGTGCTGCGAAAGATCGGCGGACCACAGGATGGGCAGGAAGGCCTGTATGAAAGCGCCTCCAAAAGCGAAACGGCCTACGGTCCGACCAGTGCCACCTCGGCAGAGCGGCGAACCAGCCACTAGGAACGGCAGAGGCGATGGAGGAGGAACCGTCCCGTGACCACGGGACCAGCCCGCAACCGCGCGGGAGGGCAGTCGGAGAGCATAGAGTTCTCGATTGCCCCGAATACGACTCGAGCGATGGACTCGGGGAGGTCTGTCGCTCATATAAGTCAGCGGGTGAGAGCGCGCCCGGTGTTCCCGCGCGCTCTCCGTACAGAAATTTTAATGGCCAGGGCCCGCGAAAACGAGCCGCCACCAGCTGTGCACGCGGAAGAATGCTCACAGCGTGCCCGTATGCACAGCACTAGGTGGAACGATGGAACACCGTGGGGTTTTAGTCGGTGCAAGTCCGACATAACCCGCCCTCGTCCCGCAGGGAGCGGGTATGCGTAGGCATTTCCCACGAAAAAAAAAGGTTAGGTTGGGGTGCCGTCAGAAAACCTCCTCGAGTGCCTGGTCGTTGAATTTCCCTTTGATACTATTGTATCGGGGAAAGGCAACGCCGGGACAATTGCACACCCTGGGCGCTGGTGATGACACGTTGTTGCCAGTGGCGAGATGTTCTGGTGGGGGATGGCTGCTCTGCGTGTCCCTCTGATAAGCGGAGGGCACGGTGGGTGGCAGGGGATTGCATTTCGCACGGTTTCCGTATCCGGAGGAAAGGCAGCGAACGATAGTGCGCAGTGGACACTGAGTGACGATACGTCGTTCTCAGTGCCCAATGCGAGTGGAGGTTGCATTTCTCCTTGATCAAGTATCGGGGAAGAGCAGCTAAAATGAGGTGTGCATTTGGAACTGGTGGCGATACGTCGTTGGCGGTGCCTAATGCTCATAGTGGAGGACGGGCTCGGTGTGCGCTTTACTGCCGGGCACTCAACCGTCGAGCGTTGTGGGAGGTTGCATTTCTCATACGGTTTTCTGTCGGGGAAAGGCAGCAAATGATAATTAGGTATTAGGAACTGGTGACGATATATCGTTTCCAGTGCCTAATGCTCATAGTGGAGGACGGGCTCGGTGTTACTCACGCCGGGCATTCAACCGTCAAAAACTGGGAGTTACGTCGGCTCTCCCAGCGCGTAACCCGCTGTACTTTCGTCAAAGACCCCAGTGTTGACGATAATGGGGTACGTCGAAGTGCAGCGGAGCGGAGAACTGCCTTAATTAGCCGGCCCGCGAGGAGTAAACTACTCTATAAAATAATCAGACGAAAGAGTCTTGAAAACCTGTAAGGTTGCCAGGCGACCCCACAGTATGTAGCCTTGCCCTCGGAATGGCGTAACCCGGGGAGCCGACCTTTTATTTCGTCAAAACGTGGGAACAGATGAGTAAATTGAAGAAACAAAGCTGAGGGTGGATAGTGATGACGACACGAGCGACTCTATGCTTAGCGTGGAGTCACTCGATGAAGAAGGAGCATAGCGGGAAGGAAACGTCCTTCAAAGACGCAGAGATTGGTGTTGGTCCGGCGATGGGCCAAGATGTGGGAAGTGGTCGGGGAAGGCAATAACATCTGCCAAACGAGGTCGTGGACGACCCCAACGACTTTAGAGAATTACGTCAGCCTTGCCCAGGCTAAAATGGCGTTGGTGGAAGCCAGGAGGGAGGAGGAGAGGTTGGAGGCGGAGGCGGACATCGCCGCGTCATCTCAGCTCCGTGCCAAGCAGGATATCAACCCTGTCCCGGAGTCTTCATCGAACGATGGCGACTTCGAGCCGGCATCAGGCTACAAAGAGGATTGAGGACAGCGTCGGCGTCATCTCCATGGTGGCCACAAGGTCTAAAAGACACAGAAGGGCATCTGGGTGAAGGCGCTGAAGGGAGGCTGCCAGAAGACTGTTAGTGGGACCACTAAGACTCTGCAGCGCCGCTGTACCTCAGAGGAGACGACAGAAGTTGCAGGCGGACAACGCTCGCCTCCAGGCAGAAGTGTCCGGGTGAGGAAGGAGGTGGCATACCTGCGGATGCAGGTGGACACGCGCCGAGCCAACACACAGAGGGCGGGCAGGGAGGGCTCGTGCGTTCGATCATTGTTGGGTAGGGTCAATGATCCAACGCGGTTCCGCGCTGGAGGATCGTCTCCTGCCCACGAGAGCGCCTTCGCCCTCCACTGGCGGCGGACAGGAGACCGGAGGCAGTGCCCAGTCCCACGTCCTGCCCTGCCTGCGGGCACCGGTTGTCGCAAGGCGCCTGTCAAGGCAGCTGAGTGTAAAACCGGCTGTCGCTGCAGGTGCCAAGGCCAAAACGCCCTCAGGAAGAGGCAGGCCGCTAACCAGGGCAAGAATAAGGAGGCCCGACCCTGCCATAGCCTCAGTCCATGGATGAGCCCTGGACCGCAGTAGTTGGGAGGACGCATAAAAGGCAAGGAGGCAACTTGAAGAGTGTTGAAGCCGAAGGCGGTGGATGCTGACTCGCGAAGCTCTGCTGCGGTGACCCTGGGCGGAGGCGGCAGGAGTCACCATCGAAGTTATTACCGAGGCGAAGACGAAGATTAATCTCGCCGCCCTCCAGTATAACTGGTCACGATTCCATCTGCGCCACAGAATGAATGTTCGAGATCCCTGGCGCAGACAGCGACAAAGGCGGACGCCCTCGCTAAAACAGGCAGAAGTGCTAGCAGCGGGCAAGCGTGTGCAGGTATCAGACCGGCGAAGACTGCTGAGATCAAGGTCTCCGGTCTGGATGACTCTGCCACAGCAGAGGAAGTAGTGGCGGCTGTGACAAAGGCAGGCGGCTGTCCCAAGGAGAGCTGTGAGTGCAGCGAGATCTGCGGTATCCCGCAGGCCTTGGGATGATCAGCCTGGGTCCCGGTGCCCCGTGGCTGCCGCGCCAAAGGTGGCAACCGACGGGCGCCTTGCCGGTATCTGGGTGGCGTCCGCGGTCAAGCGGTGGAGCCCTCACCTCTGAGGTGCTTCCGATGTCTTGAAGCGGGCCACGTGAGGGCTCCAGTGCGACGCCACAGTCGACCGGGGGCTACTGCTTTCGCTGTGGTCAGCCTGGCCACAAAGCGGCGCAGTGCCCACCACCCCGCGTTGTGCCGTGCGTCGCCGCGAGCCAGCGGACCACAGGATGGGAGGAAGGCCTGCTCTGCTAAACCAAGAGCGGAAAAAGGCCGGTCCGCCCGTTGCCACCTCGGCAACCGACCAGCCAGCCGATGGAGGAGGAACCGTCCCACGACCCCGGGACCACTCCACAGCCGCCGCAGAGAGGGATGAAGAGCGTGAACATACTCAGTCCCCCCTGCCCACGACTCAGTGATAGACTCGGGAAGTCTGTCGCTAGATTAAGTCTATTAGGTTAGGTTAGGTTAAGGTTAGGTTAGGTTGGGTTAGGTTAGGTTAAGGTTAGGTTAGGTTAGGTTAGGTTAAGGTTAGGTTAGGTTGGGTTAGGTTAGGTTAAGGTTAGGTTAGGTTGGGTTAGGTTGGGTTAGGTTAGGTTGGGTTAGGTTGGGTTAGGTTAGGTTAGGTTAGGTTAGAGTTAGGTTAGGTTAAGGTTAGGTTAGGTTGGGTTAGGTTAGGTTAGGTTAAGGTTAGGTTAGGTTAAGGTTAGGTTAGGTTAGGTTAGAGTTAGAGTTAGAGTTAGAGTTAGAGTTAGAGTTAGAGTTAGAGTTAGAGTTAGAGTTAGAGTTAGAGTTAGAGTTAGAGTTAGAGTTAGAGTTAGAGTTAGAGTTAGAGTTAGAGTTAGGTTAGGTTAGGTTAAGGTTAGGTTAGGTTAGGTTAGAGTTAGGTTAGGTTAGAGTTAGGTTAGGTTAAGGTTAGGTTAGGTTGGGTTAGGTTAGGTTAGAGTTAGGTTAGGTTAAGGTTAGGTTAGGTTAGGTTAGGTTAGGTTAAGGTTAGGTTAGGTTGGGTTAGGTTAGGTTAGAGTTAGGTTAGGTTGGGTTAGGTTAGGTTGGGTTAGGTTAGGTTAGGTTGGGTTAGGTTAGGTTGGGTTAGGTTAGGTTAGGTTAGGTTGGGTTAGGTTAGGTTAAGGTTAGGTTAGGTTGGGTTAGGTTGGGTTAGGTTGGGTTGGGTTAGGTTAGGTTAAGGTTAGGTTAGGTTAGGTTAGGTTAAGGTTAGGTTAGGTTGGGTTAGGTTGGGTTAGGTTAGGTTAGGTTAGAGTTAGGTTAGGTTAGAGTTAGGTTAGGTTGGGTTAGGTTGGGTTAGGTTGGGTTAGGTTAGGTTAGGTTAGGTTAAGGTTAGGTTAGGTTAGAGTTAGGTTAGGTTAGGTTGGGTTAGGTTAGGTTAGGTTAGGTTAGAGTTAGGTTAGGTTAGGTTAGGTTGGGTTAGGTTAGGTTAAGGTTAGGTTAGGTTAAGGTTAGGTTAGGTTAGGTTAAGGTTAGGTTAGGTTAGGTTAGGTTAGGTTAGAGTTAGAGTTAGAGTTAGAGTTAGAGTTAGAGTTAGAGTTAGAGTTAGAGTTAGAGTTAGAGTTAGAGTTAGAGTTAGAGTTAGAGTTAGAGTTAGAGTTAGAGTTAGAGTTAGAGTTAGAGTTAGAGTTAGAGTTAGAGTTAGAGTTAGAGTTAGAGTTAGAGTTAGAGTTAGAGTTAGGTTAGGTTAGGTTGGGTTAGGTTAGGTTAGAGTTAGGTTAGGTTAGAGTTAGAGTTAGGTTAGGTTAGGTTGGGTTAGGTTGGGTTAGGTTGGGTTAGGTTAGGTTAAGGTTAGGTTAGGTTAGGTTAAGGTTAGGTTAGGTTAGGTTAGAGTTAGAGTTAGAGTTAGGTTAGGTTAAGGTTAGGTTAGGTTGGGTTAGGTTAGGTTAGGTTAGAGTTAGAGTTAGAGTTAGAGTTAGGTTAGGTTGGGTTGGGTTAGGTTGGGTTAGGTTAGGTTAGGTTAAGGTTAGGTTAGGTTAAGGTTAGGTTAGGTTAGGTTAGGTTAGGTTAGGTTAGGTTAGGTTAGGTTAGGTTAGGTTAGGTTAGGTTAGGTTAGGTTAGGTTGGGTTAGGTTAGGTTAGGTTAGGTTAAGGTTAGGTTAGGTTAGAGTTAGGTTAGGTTGGGTTAGGTTAGGTTGGGTTAGGTTAGGTTAGGTTGGGTTAGGTTAGGTTGGGTTAGGTTGGGTTAGGTTAGGTTGGGTTAGGTTAGGTTAAGGTTAGGTTAGGTTAAGGTTAGGTTAGGTTGGGTTAGGTTAGGTTTTTTTTTTTTTTTTTTTCTTTATTATTATAATATTATTTTTATTTATTTTATTTAATTTGGTCCCCGCCGACGTTACAATATTGTTAATAATTTTAATGTTATGGTTGGTTTTCGGGCTTTCATGTCTGCCTGTTCCGCGCAGGAAACTGGCACCAGTACCCTCGACCATTACAATTTATATGCATTACAATCCTGTGCATATTTGCTTTATAATATTATACATATTGAAACAAATTGAATAAATAGTGTGAAGTCACTTTTCAATAGGAAGATGTAACGATCTGACTTAATAACAATGAAATAATTGATCGGTACATTGTTTGACATACTGATGATATGATTTACTATTTACTTGAGGTAGAATTATATTTGGAATAAGATGTCAAAAAGTTGTTACAAGTTAATAAAAGATAATAATTGATTGGCACATTATTTTTCATTCTGATAATTTCTGATTTTGCTATTTAATTGGTTTATTTGATTACATAGTATTCCGAATTTAAACAGGAGGATGTAATAATCAATATTAATAACTATAACAATAATTAGTTGGAACATTATTTGACATTCTGATGGTTTCTGATTTACTATTTAATTGGAAAAATTACTCTAGAAGTTAGATGTCAATAAATGAATGTAACAGTCATGACTAATATTAATGAAAATAATTGATTGGCACATTATTTGACCTTCTGGTGATTTAATATTTTACTGTTTGATTGGAATAAAATTACACTTAGGGCTAGATGTCAAAAAGATATAGCAATAAAATTGACAATAATAAAATAACTGATTGGCACATTATTTTTCATTGTTGATTACATATTATATTTCAATTGGAATAAAATTTTACTAGAAATAGATGTCAATGATCAAAAATTCACCAATGATTTGATTAATAGTAATAGTAATAAAACGCTAGTTGAATAGAGGATTATTTCCATTTCTGATGATTAACATATACTTTTGGTAGGTTAGATTGATGATTGATAATGTGTAATTGAAATTAGGTTTAATAAATTTGATTTATTAAAGTTTTGCGACCAGGAAGCTGTACGCAAGTGCCTATCCACCACAGAACCGATAGCAGTTTTGTTTCTATAGATTGTTTGTCAGACTACAGTGGACCCGTTGGCCTTGGCAGCCAAGCACATAACTTTATAGCGGTATTTAGGAATGAGTCCTGCTGTCGTCGTTCTGCGCAATCAGTGCAATGCTGTCTTTGATGATGGATTGGCCTATATTTTTGTTCGCAGTCGTACCGATGTACAGCGAACCTCAGGCACTCCAACTAATATGTGCTCCACGGTTTCGTTGCTCGTGCCGTCATTGCAGGCACATAGTGGATCTGGAGACAAGCCAAACCTATGTAAATAGGCTTTGATTCCCGTGACCCGTTAAGAACTGACATTGGAGTGATTTACGTCTTTTAAGATCTTGTGGGCCCACTCTTATATCTTTGAAGAGTTTTATCGTGCTTGTAGTGGGTATTATCCTTCAAATCGCCTTTGCCAGGCACAGTTGTTTCGCTCCTAATGTTCCTTTTCGCGAAAGATATAGGGAATCTGTCGTACTCTGTGGTGCTGGAGTTCGTTGCAGCTTTTTCGCGAGCTCGTCGGCGCGTTCGTTGCCAGGAAGGCCCGAGTGTGCTTTTATCGAGCTAGTTTGATAATCGTTATTGCTTTCGGCTTCGTGTAGAAGTTTTCTACGTTTCCTGGCCGGGGAGATTGCAGCGAATCCGGGCGGCACACGGTTTGGAGGGCCGATCGTGAGTCTGACAGGAGGGTAACCTGAGATTGCTGGCACGGCTTCTCCAGGAGTTCTGGCGCTTTTTAGTTGCTGTCAGCTCGGCGAGTAGACACCTACACAGCAGTTTTCAAGTTTTATGGTGGTCTTGTGTTTCTCCATTTCGTTGCTCCAGACTGAAATTGCTGCTCCGACACCTTCCATTCTGCTGCCGTCTGTATAGACGAGGGATTGGTCTTTATCGAGTTTTGAGGTCTTCCATGGACTTTATTTCGATGAACCTGCGTGTGATTCGTTCTGCCGGATGAGGAAGTTGTGAGGGATTTATCCCACCAACAGCTTCCTGCAGCGGCCAGATCCTCTTAATCTCGTAGATCTTCTGTTGCTCCGCTGCTCTTAGGTCAGAGGCAAGACATCAGCCAGGACCGCCGACGCTGTTGTGGAGGTGGTCCGATGAGTTTCGCAATTCTTATTGAAAACTTCTGGTTATTTCAGTCCAGTCGTCGGCGGTTCTGTCTTCTGTCTCTGGCTTCTGCCCAGACGTTTGCAGCGTAGAGTAATGTTGGTTCAACAACAGTTTTGTAAATTGTGCGGAGAATGTCGCTGTTCAGGCCCCAATTTGCGCTTGCCGCTCTGGTGACAGATTTATAGATATTGACTGCCTTACGATGTCTATCTAGGATGTGTTCTCGAAAATTTAGGTTAGAATCTATAGTAAGTCCAAGGACTTTGAGGCTACCAGAAGAGGGATTGCGGTTTCCCTCAAATACCACCTTGGTTGTTGGTATTTAAGGCGCTTGGTAACGAGAATAGCCTGTATTTTGCCTTGAGCAGCAGAAGCGCATCTTGTGGGCCTTCCCAGCGAGAGATTACATCGAAGGCCTCGGTGAGGGCGGACTCTGAGTCTTTCCGTGGAGGCTTCCGCGGCGATGATTAGGATATCGTCGGCGAAAGCCTGAACGTGGGCCTCGAGGCCGTCAGATGCCTGCAGTAGTGGATCAAGTTGGGTGTTCCACAGTATAGGTCCACAGGTTGAGCCCTGGATGCATCCTTTATTTGTTTTCTGAAGGACTCGAGCTCCTGCGTAACGCAGTTCTACGGTTCTACCGGAGAGATAGCTGCGCACCAGCCCAAGGGTTGTAGAGTCAATGTCTTTACTTGCTAGTTGGTTTAATATGGCTTCGGTCATCATATTGTCGAACGCACCCTCGATGTCTAGAGATACGACCGCGATCAGTTTGCGGTCTTTCAGACCTCCTTGATCGCGGTCATAGCATCGTAGAGTGCGTCCTCGGTGCTTCTTTGCGGCCTGAAGCCGTACTGCCTTGGGCTGAGAGCGCAGCGTCTCTCAAGTGTCCACGCAATCCTGTTCGTAAAAAGTTTTTCCAGGGTCTTCCCTAGAATTGGCAGTAGACCGATTGGTCTGAATGATTTTGGGGCGGTGTAGTCGTCCTTGCCTGGTTTGGGTATGACTTTTACTATAGCCTTCTTCCAGCGGACTGGGAAGTGTCTGATCCTAAGGCAGGCGTTGTAGACGGCCAGCAGTGTGTCAGTCTCTAGGTTGAATGTTTGTAGGCAAATATCCGATAAAACCGTCCTCACCCGGAGCCTTTTTTGGGCTCATATTGGTGAGTACATTCCGGACTTCCTCACTTGTGAAGTTGTTTGTGCATGTGCCGGTGCGCCCGGGAGAGTCTTTATGGCGTTCTTCCACGGTGGCCCTGATTGCTGCTTGATCTTTGTCATCAGTTTCTTCTTGGTCTTGAGGAAAAAATTTTCTTGCAAGCAGGGCCGCGGAGTCCTCAGGGGATAGCATTTTGCCGGTCAGAGGGTCTTTGAGCTGTTCATCCTCTCTTCTGTCCCCGCAGATCTTGAGGACGCGGTAAATGCGCTCCCCACATGTTCTCTTTCTTGGCTTGTGCAAAAGTCTTTCCAGCTGTTGGTTATCGCTGTTTGTATTCCCTGTTTGTACACCGTCCTTGCTTCGAGATACTCTGCTACCACGTAAGGTTTCCTACGTGGGTTAGCTCCTCCGATTTTCCTTCTGAGTCTGATCACACTCTTTCTTTGTTTGGCGAGTTCCTGGTTCCACCAGTGTGGTTTTTTGGGGATATTCTCTTTTAATTTGGGGATGGCTTCCTCGCAGGACGTCGACATTGCTTCGGTCAGGTGGGTCACTGCAGCCTCGAGTTCGTCTTCGTTGACAATTTTGTTTATTGCGGTTGTGAATACGCCTTTCCTCATGAGTTCCTCTGACAGGATGCGGCCGAATTTGCTCCAGTCAGCTCTCTTGGTGTTGTATAGTCTTGTTGTAGGTCTAGGTCTGCTTACGGGACTTCTGTGCAGAGAGAGCTCAAATGTTATGGGCCGGTGATCTGACAGGTTGCAAATGTCGGGGTCTATACGCCAGTTGTGTGCGTTAGGTAGTAAGTCCGTCGAGACTGCAGTAACATCCACATGACTCGAGTATGTAATACCTCCCCTAATGATGAAGAATGTGGATTTAGTGCCTCTGTTAAGGACGGATAGCCCTTTATCTGCTAGGAAGCTTGCCATCGCTATCCCTCTTGCGTTCTCCATCTGGCTTCCCCACCATGGGCTCTTGGCGTTGAAGTCTCCGGCTAATATTATTCTCCTTGTGTTCAGCTCGTTAACACAGTGGTTAAGAGTGCGGATGTCTTCCTCAACGTCCCTCTCTCCCTCGAGATATACGCTGATCACCCCAATGTCAGTACCGTTGATGTTAATTTTAACTGCGACTATGTTGTCGAAAATTATTGCCTGATTCCGAGTAATTTGCACAGAATTATGCAAAACGACGACCGCGGATTTTACTGATCCTGGACCAGCTAAGTTTTGTATGGTGTTGGCTGAACAAGTCAAATGGCCCTTATTGCCAATGTAAGGTTCTTGCAGTAGGAGAACTGCTACATTTCCTTGGGTTGCAGCTGCTATCAGCTCCTTGGTGGCGGCGAATCCCCTTCCCAGGTTTGCCTGGATGAATTTGATCTTTGAGGTGTTCCTGGTGTCATCCTCAGCAGTAGTTGACCCTTGTCCTCGCCAGTCGGTCCCATTTTTTCCATAGATTGCATTCGCTACTGTACGCCGGGTGTATGATGTCAGATGTGAGCTTTGAGTTCTCACAGTTGACGCACTTTGGTGGTGCTGAGCGTTTGTTGCATTCCCTTGTGTCGTGCTCGCCTGCGCAATAGCCGCATGCCTTCGTACCCCGGCAGACACGAGCGAGGTGGCCGAAGCCCAGGCATCTGTTACACTGGATGATCGGTGATTGATCCAGTACTGTTATCACTTGATAACCAGCACGGATCTTGTTGTTCACCAGTGCTTTCCATATTCCTGGGTCCACCTCAAGTATGGCGTTAGTTAGTGTCTGGTTTCGGCCCTTTGTGCGTCGCACCACTTTCATAGTTCTATTTGCTTTTGGTACGTCTTTTATGAGGCTGTCATTTTGTTTTATAACGGCCTCAGCAAGCTGTAAGTCGCTGAGATCTTTAGCGACTCCAACTAATTTTAATAGTGGGGATCTGTTTGTGAGATCTTTGGCGGAGAGTGTACAGTCGGCTTGTTTTAAAGCGTTACTGAAGGTGTGGCGTTCCTCTCCTGTAGAGCAGGTAACCACGACCTTCTGGTTTCTGGCTTTTCGAATGGCCGATATGCCAATCCCCTTATCTATTACATTTACACCAGTTTTTATTTTGTTCACAATATCTTCGCTGGTGTGTCTAGGGTCAACTGACTCGATGAGGATGTTATATTTAGGAGAGACAGATTCAGGTTGGAGAGTGTGACGTGTGTCTCTTTTGTGTCTTCTGCTATAGGATACTGTGTGCCACTGTTTATCTTCACTATCGTACTCCCGAGTTTCACCAGCGGCTTCTATGGCAGACTTAATGGGCACTAGGAGATCGGAAAGCTGCTGTTTCGTCTCTGTTAGGGCTAACTCCAGGCCTGCCGGCTGCTCCTTGATGTAGCTCGGGGACGTGGATTTGGATGTCCTTTAGGTCGTTGATATCCTTTTGGTATCACGTAGGTGCTCAAGCACAGGCGCTAGAGAGTCACTGAGGTCCTGTTGAAGTTCCTCCCGCTGAGTATAGGTAGGTGAGATGTCTGCGTTTTGTTGTTCTGCGCTCTGATCAATGCCGAGATTTCGCTGATATCCTTTTTAGCTCAGCCAGAGCCGTCTCGGTTTTCTCGGAGTTGTTTACAGCAGGGCAAGAAACTAGTACTGGTTGCGGTGGCCCATTAATTTGTGCCTCTCTCCATCTTTCCATCTCTGCTCTCATGCCGCGAAGTTGTTCTTCGACGCGTTCTGTTTTAGTAACTAGATTTATAATTGTCGTGCCTTCGCTTGTGGATGTCTTGTTACAGGAGTCTCCGTCGCTGTGAGATGTGGTGGGGATTTGTTTTGGTGCGAGTGTTTTCAGCTCTTTGTGGATGGCGCCGATAGTTTTTATGGGGTCATCCAGCTCAAAGCTTAGCCATCTTCTGTCGCTCTCCACCGAACGTTGTGTGTTGTCGAGGGTTTCCTTTATTTCTAGGATCTTGGCAGTGTGCTCCGTCTGGATTTCATTGAGCTTCCGCGTGTGCGCTCTCTCACAGCGTACCAGTTCCTTTGCCGCCCTGCTCTTCTCCTGCTCCAGAGACACTCGGTGTCTGGAGCGGGAGTCGGACAGGGACAGCACGATCTCATACAGAGCTTGCAGGCACTCGTGAGTATCGCTCTTGCTTTCCCTTTTCATATTGCCTGCTCTTTCCAGTGCTTCTTTCCCTGCGAGGAGCAGCTCGTTTGCTCGATGGGTTGCCAGGTCCATTGCGACGCCTGTACGCTTGCCAGACGGCGGTAGGATGCTGGCCCTGCCGCTCTCGACGCTGTCAGCGTCCGACCACTCGTCGTCCGTTTTGCGTTCCAGGGTCGTGAGTCCCCAGTCCCGGGTCTGCATCATGTCGCTGCCGGCCTCGTGTTGTTCTTCGTCGGGGGTGAGGTATTCAGAAGGCGCAGCGCTTGTTTGCGCTCCTCTCACCGTCGCCGTTTTTCTTAGCGAAGCTCCGTCTTGCAGGGATGATGGTGCTTTTTTGGTCTTTGAGGGGGCAGCGCCTTTGAGGGAAGAAGCTCGTGCTGCAGTATTTTTGTCTGCCATTATTGTTTCTGAAGGTTTTTGAACGTTGCAGGAGAGAGAATCCGGTTCAGGATCGGGGGAAAAAAGACGTTTTTAAGGTAAGTTTATATTGTCTGTTGTGGGGGGGGGGGTGCCCGATTTGCACCGTATTAGTTCTACGAGGTGAGCGTTTACCTCTTTAATAAATCTGCATTTAAAAATTTTTATTAATTTAGAAAATAAAAAAGTTTTCTTTGTTTGGTTTGAAAACAGAGATTTCCAGACGCGTTTAGGGTCTCCGCTTTAACCTGTGTAGCTTTTTAGGCTTTAGGTTATGGGTTCTAAAATTTTCCACACACTAAATATACTGTTTAGGCTATAAGTTAACAATGTTTAAGCACTGTGTTCCTTTGTACGTAGTCCTCTGAATTAAGGTTCGGAGTTAGAGAAAATTTTTCTCAGAAGTTGGTTTTCGCAGTTGTGCAATCGTGATAAGTTCACGGGTAGTTCCAGAGGTCTAGAACTGTAGAACATTAGTATCTGCGCCCTCTGGTGCTATTAAACTTATCCTAGAACTATTGGTGTGGCTAGAATTACACTTTTCAAAAAGTTGATTTTTGCGAGTTTTCTAAGTCTTTTCTAGGAAAAGTCTCAAGCACTATGACTCAAAATTGATCACCAAACTGATTTTTTAGGGCAACACAATATACTAGAAAATAAATTTTTTAGATAAGTACACAAACAAAAAAGTCAATTTTTGAAATATAATTACGTAAATCACGTGTGATTTCAGGCTAGGTCCGCTACAACGTTCATAACCCAGAAACTAATTGGCCGATTTTCCTGAAATTTTGCGTGCTGCTTAGTAACTATTTTGTCTATATTATTAACACAATAAAAGTATATGTTGTCTCTTAGAAAAATATTTAAGGGGAGTCCAAAGTTCAAGTTAACACTTTTTTCGACCCTGGCGCTGTTATGGTGCCTTACTTGTAGGTCTGTATCTTTATAGTTCTTCGCTTTTGAGTTCTGATATTTTTCATGCACTAGAACTATAGTATTGTCCCGCTTTTGGCTATGTTTAAGACCCGGGTTTCCTAACAATAAGTCACTGAAATTTAGATGTTAAGTTATACTTTTGTATTTAGTAAATAGCAAATACGCCTGATCTGTCTTCCTCGATTGTCTGATAGGCACCTAGTGAGTCCCACGAGGAGGGCTTTTTGTTATTTGTCCTTTCTGTATAAAAATATTTTAGAAAATTTAAGAGATAAAAAAGTTTTCTTTGTTTAGAAACTTTTCTTTTGATTTTAACACTGTTTAGTTACCTGACTTGTTCGTTTATAAGTTTTTAGTCCTTCACTGTAGGGTTCCGAATTTTTGCATGCACTTATACAATGAAATTTTCCAACAATAGCTATGTCTTAACACTAGGTTCCTTAACAACTAGTCCGTAAAATATTAGTGTGAAGTTACGCTTTTGTATTTGCAAAGTGACTAAAAGCTCAATTTTATTTTGATTACAGGTCTGCGGCTTGTTCCTGGTTTTTGGTGCTTCAGGTATTATAGCCCCCCTTCCGTTGGCACCGTTTTCACCCTCCGGAATCGAACGGTGGACCAGAAATCAAGCTTTCAAGATGGTGAGATTTTCAGAAGTTTCTTATCCGTCTATCCGAAAATTGAGAGCAGCCAGCTTCACCACTTAGTGTTTAAGGTTGTTTTTTTGACCAGCACTATACTTTAAATCAAAATTTATTTAGATTGGGACGCACACAAAAAAGTCAAAAATGGGTTTAAAATTACGTAAAACACGTGGCTTTTTGCGACTTGTTCCACTGTAATACTAATAACTTTTTAACTGTATAACTAATTGTTTTGGAATTTTCCAGGCTTATTAACTAATATATTGTCTATGTATTTGATAATTAAAATCACTAGGTTGCCGCTTCAGTTTTCCTTCGGGGGGGGCCCAAAGTTAATGTACGCACTCACCGGAAGTAAAATGTCTGTCAACACTGCAATTTTTGAGTCCGGATGTTGATTTTTTGTTCTAGTGAGAGCTAGACGAAAGGTCCATCAGCGCCAATGTACAAAATTTTCCGCAAGGTCCCCTATTCAGGGCTGATCAAAACTTGTTTTTCCTTCTTTCCTTAATATCTTTTTTTTCTTTTGCAGGAAAAATCCGATGTTTGGCAGGATGCAGCGCCTTGATGCCCTCTACGTGATCGACCGAAAACGCGGGGGGGTTCAGGCGACTAATCTCGCGGCGTTTCAACTTTTATGTTTCAGTCACTTGGTAAGTTGTATTTTTTTAGTGTTTTTAGTGCGTTTAAAAATCTAACTGTCACTTTTCCGCAAAACAAATTACACTGTTCTGTAGGGCGCGTTACTCCGCAACTTTTGATGTATTGCACGATGTGATACGTTCACTTTGATTTTTCTCCTGTTATTAAACGCGGAGCGAATTTAGAAACGATGCGCGCGGCTCGGGCGTCAGCGGAAGACTGGGTTAGGTTAGGTTAGGTTGGGTTAGGTTAGGTTAGGTTAGGTTAGAGTTAGAGTTAGGTTAGGTTAGGTTAAGGTTAGGTTAGGTTAGGTTAGGTTAGGTTGGGTTAGGTTAGGTTAGAGTTAGGTTAGGTTAGGTTAGGTTAGGTTAGAGTTAGGTTAGGTTAGGTTAGGTTTTTTTTTTTTGACCCCACTTATTGGGGTCCCGCCGGCCCTGCTGCTATTGTTTATGCAGCATCATTTTATTCTAGGGATTTAGACAAGGGAAATAATTTTTTCAGTGTTTTTTTTTTTTTTTTTTTTTTTTTTTTTTTTTTTTTATTATTTATTATTATTATTATTATTGTATATATATAACATAATTAATTTTAGTCCTGGCCGGCGTTACAATCCATTTTAATTTATAGCAATATTTCAATACTGGTAGAATTTAAGATTAGTATTTACATAGAATGGTTTAACTATAATTTACATAGCTTATTTTCTTTATAGTACATTCAATACATTCAATTTCGATATAAATTCATAGTTGGGTAAACAATTATTCTAAATGTTATTAATCAGTTTACAATTATTTATATAAGATTTATGACTAGATAGACTGTGGGTAACATTACATAATTTTGTTTGGTTGGCGAGTTTTCTTGCCTGCCTGTTTCGCGCAGGAAACAGGCAGCAGTACTCGGGACCATTACAGTTTTTGCGATTACAGAAAAGGCGTGGATTCGCAAGTTCCTACGTAAGATATTAGCTAAGCTTAGAGTCAATCCTGGTCTTGTGACATGTCAAAAATGTAGGTATTTAACAATAGTATTAAAATGTATTAATAATTATGTATGTATTAATAATTATTAAATATTAAAATTATGCATTTATTCCACAATTATTGTGTGTATGGACATTATATATTGGTGATTATATGCTATGTCATTGTGAATTATAGAATAATATTGATGGATAGATATAGTATTATGTAAGTGTTGCGCTCTATATTTTTTTTTTTTTTTGGGTGCCTTACCTCAAAAGAGCCCGGTAGCAGTTTATGTTATAATATTAGGTTAGACTACAGTGGAACCGTTTGCCCTCGCCGCCAGGCGCATTACTGTTTTGCAGTAGTTGAAAAAAGTGTCCCTGCAGTCGTCGCTCTCCACGATCCGCACAATGTTTTCTCTGGTGATTGACTGGTCCATTCTGAGCTCGCAGTCATAACGATAGCGTGCGAACCTTGGACATTTCGTCAGTATATGTTCGATAGTTTCACTACTATCGTTATCGCAAGCGCAAAATGGATCTGGGGCAATCCCAAATCTATGTAGATAGGCTTTTATGCCTCCGTGTCCTGTGAGGTATTGAGATTTGACATTGGAGTGATTTTCGTTCCTGAGGACTCTGTGCGCTACTTGTATGTCATCGAAGAATAATTTAATAGCGCTAGCCGAGGTGTAATCATTGTAGCGTTTCTGCCAGGTGGTGATTGTGTTGCCTCTTATGCACCGCTTTGCGAATGATAGGGGGAATCTTCCGTAGGTTGGGGATCTCTTGGACTTTTTTGCTGCTTCCTTCGCTAGTTCGTCCGCGCGCTCGTTGCCCGGTAGGCCGGTGTGCGCCTTTATCCAGGCTAACTGAATACGGTGTCCTTTATTTTCCAGCTCTTGCATTAGCTTTCGCGTTTCAGCTGCCAGTGGGTGGAGAGGAGCCGGATGGCAGATACTTTGGAGGGCGGATTTGGAGTCGCTAAGCAGGGTGGTTTGAGTGCATGTTTTTTATCTTCCCTTTAATGAGTTCGAGTGCTCTTTTAATTGCTGCGAGTTCTGCTTGAAATACGCTGCAGAAACTTTCGAGTCTCATCGTAGTCTTAAAACTTTCTCTTCCTCCGGTCCAAATAGAGACCGCAGCTCCAACCTTTCCTTCTAGTTTGCTTCCGTCCGTGTAAATGAGGGTTTGGTTCTCTTGTAAACCTTTGAGGTCGTCCTCTGTACTTATTTCCAGAAATATACGTGTCTCTCGGTATGCCGGATGAGGAAGCTGTGAGGGTCAAGTCTTGGTTCTAGTTCTCGCCCGGAAAGCCAGGGAGTGGCTTTCCTCTTTAATTTCGTATATTTTCAGCTGTTCCATGGCTCTGAGGTCCAGCGGCAAGATATCTGCCAGAACCGCCGATGCTATTGTTGATGTGGTCCGGTGTGCCTTAGCAATGCGGATTGCAAAGCTACGGGTAATATTGTCCAGCTTTCGGCGGTTTAGTCTCTTGTCTTTGGCTTCCGCCCAGACGTTAGCCGCGTATAGTATTGTTGGTTCAACAACTGTTCTATAAATAGTGCGAAGGATGGCACTGTTTAACCCCCAGTGCGCGCTCGCCGCTCTTGAGACAGATTTATAGATGTTTACTGCCTTTCTATACCTATCGGAAATATGTTCACCAAAGTTTAAGTTAGAATCTATGGTAAGACCTAGAACTTTAAGACAACCAGTAAAAGGAACCTCGGCTCCCTCGAATACCACCTTTGGTGTTCGGTATTTGAGTCGCTTGGTAACGAGAATTGCCTGTGTTTTATGAGCGGCGAAGCGCATTTTGTGGGCTTTGCCCCACTTGGAGATAGTATGGAGAGCCTCGGAGAGGATGGACTCCAGTTTGTCGGCGCTGGACGCCGCCGCGACAATTAAAATGTCGTCGGCGAAGGCCTGTACATGAGCCTCCAGGTTTTCTGATGCTTGCAGTAGAGGGTCCAATTGGGCGTTCCATAATATTGGCCCGCAGGTGGATCCCTGGATGCATCCTTTATTGGTGGTGCGGTGGGCTTTGGCTCCTGCGTACTGTAGCTCTATGGTTCTATCTGAGAGATAGCTGTGCACCAGCCCGAGGGTTGTGGAATCAATGTTCCTTTGGCCAGTTCGTTCAGGATAGCCGGCCACCATGCGTTGTCGAACGCTCCTCGATGTTCAGGGATACGACCACGATCAGTTTGCGACTTTTGAGACCCTCCTTGATCGTGGTCATGGCATCGTAGAGAGCGTCCTCCGTGCTTCTCTGTGGCCGGAAGCCGTACTGCCTCGGACTGAGAGCACAGCCACTCTCCAGAGTCCATGTTATTCGGTTTGTGAAGAGCTTCTCTAGTACTTTTCCCAAGACTGGCAACAAACCTATTGGTCTAAAAGATTTGGGCTCTGTATAGTCGTCCTTCCCTGGCTTTGGTATAACTTTTATGGTTGCTTTTTTCCATAGGGCTGGAAAGTAACCAAGCTTAAGGCAAGCGTTGTATATTGCCATCAACCAGTCAGCTTCCGCTCCGAAGACTTTTAGACATATGTCCGATGTTAGACCGTCTTTTCCTGGCGCCTTCCTCGGACTCATGCCATTCAGGATGCTTGCGACTTCTTCACATGTAAATTGCATCGTGTTGATGCCGGTCTGTTGGGAAATTGATTTTAGAAGTTCGTTAACTGTCGCTCTGGTGATTAGGTGTTCAGGTTCATCAGTTTCGCTCAGGTCATGAGGGAAGAAAGTTCTGGCCAGTAGGGAGGCCGAGTCTTCGGGGGATAGCATCTCTTTGGTTTGGGGATCTTTGAGTAGCTCATCTTGTCTTCTTTCCCCGC
Organism: Teinopalpus imperialis; assembly: GCA_029286865.1. Classification (NCBI taxonomy): domain Eukaryota; kingdom Metazoa; phylum Arthropoda; class Insecta; order Lepidoptera; family Papilionidae; genus Teinopalpus; species Teinopalpus imperialis. The sequence continues at coordinate 5,775 of JAGSMU010000184.1, read as the reverse complement.
AGATCTTGAGTACTCGGTAAATTCGCTCCCACATATTTTCTCTGTTTTGGCTAGCGCAAAAGTCCTTCCAGCTGTCCGTGATTGCCGTCTGAAGTTGTTGCTTGTAAGTTTCCTTTGGCTTTGAGATATTCGGCAACCGCAAAGGGCCTTCTGCGCGGATTTGCTCTGCCGATCCTGTTACGGAGTCTCTTCACTTCTCTTTTAGTGTGGCTAGTTGTTGGTTCCACCAGTGGGGTTTTGCGGGAATTTTCTCCTTGATCTTGGGGATTGCTGCGTCACAGGCCGTCAAGATCGCTTGTGTCGCTGTAAAAACAAGTTCCTCGAGTTCCTCTTCTTTTTTTATGTTATTTATTTGCTCCTTAGTGATGTTTCTGTGTGTGAGCTCACTGGACAGGGTTTTGGTGAATTTATCCCAGTCTGCTCGTTTGGTATTGTACACCCTTGTAGTCGGTTTTGGTCTATTAGGTGTGCTACGCTGTAGTTCCAGGCGGAAGCTGATCGGCCTATGATCCGAAAGGCATCCAAGGTCTGGGTCCACCCGCCAGTCGCATATATAGGGTGTTAAATCTGCTGACGTCGTGGTGACGTCAACATTGCTTGAATATTCCTTCCCTCCTCTGATGATAAAGAAGGTCGGTGTTGTGCCTTTGTTTAGGACCATGAGACCCCTATCGGCTAGGAAGTCGACCATGGCTGTTCCCCTAGAATCCTCGGTGGGGCTCCCCCACCATGGGCTCTTGGCGTTGAAGTCGCCTGCTATCAATGTTTTCTTCGTTTGCAACTTGTCCATACAATGATTTAGCGTCCGAATGTCTTCCTCTATATCCTTGTTTCCCTCAAGATATACGCTAATCACTCCAATGTCAATATTGTCGAAGTGTAGCTTAACGGCTACTATGTTTTTGGAGATTATCGCCTGATTTCGCGTCACTTGGGCAGAATTGCGCAGAACGACGACTGCGGATTTGACTGGTCCAGGACCAGTTGAGTCTTGTATGACGTCGGCGGCGCATGACAAACGTCCTTTAGTACCTACATAGGGCTCTTGGAGGAGCAATATGGATACCTTGTTATTTACCGCCGCTGCGAGCAGGTCTTTTGTGGCGGCGAATCCCCTACCTAGGTTTGCTTGGACGAACGTGGTTATTTCTTTTGTTGTACTGCTGTCGTCTTTCTCAACAATAGTCTACTCTGGACCGCGCTATCCGGTCCCACTTCTTCCAGTAGTCGCACTCGCTGCTGTAGGCCGGATGCACTGTGTCCGTCGTGTGCTTTAGGTTGGAGCAGTTTGTGCATTTTGGTGGTCCTGTTCGTTTGGGACATTCTCTTGTTTCGTGGGGATCTGCGCAGTAGCCGCATACGCATGGATTCTTGCAAAGTCGTGCCATGTGCCCGAAGCCCAGACATCTGTAGCACTGTACAACCGGTGTTTGGTCCAGGGCCATGACTATTTGGTAGCCGACTCGAACTTTATTATTAGCCAGTGCCTTCCACATTCTTGGGTCCGCTTCCAGAATGGCGTTCGTCAGGGTGTCATTTCGGCCCTTTGTCCGCCTTACCACCTTTATGGCTCTATTTTCGGCTGGCACTTCCTTTATTAGATTACCATTTTGTTTCAAAATGGCATCTGTAACTTGCAGATCGTTCATGTCCTTTGCCAGTCCCACTAATCGTATCAAAGGGGACTTGTTTTTCAGTTGTTTAGCTGATAGTGAATGGTCGGCTTGGGTGAGGACTTCGCTGAAGTGCTTGCGTTCTTCCGCTGTCTCGCAACTCACTATGACCCGTTGGTCCCTCGCCTTTCGGATTCCTGTGATACCAATGCCTCTATCGACGACATTGACTCCTGTTTTAATTTTGTTCAGAATCTCGTCGCCAGAGAGGCGAGGGTCAATGGACTCGACCATTAGGTTGAACTTAGGCGTTGCAGGGGTGGCTCGTGTAATTCGCTCGGTGTTCCATTTCCCCCTGCGTCTGTGGGTAACTAGTTGCCACTGGTTATCTTCAGTTTCTGAGCTTCTTTCTGCGTTGGCTGCTTCCACCGCTGTTTTAAGTGGAGCTATAAGGTCAGTCAACTGTTGCCTGGTCTCCGTGAGCGCTAGTTCGATACCAACCCCCGCAGCGCCCTGATGTAGGCCCGGTGCTACGCTTTGGAGGTCCTTTAGTTCTTCGATATCCTTCCTAGATTCACGCAGATTGTTCAACACTGGTGACAGAGAATCTCGCAGGTCCTGTTGTAGCTGTGTTCTTGTAAGTATGGGTGTCTGCGGTTCAGTAGATCTTATTTCCTGAGAGTTTAGTATGGTTTTTATTTCTTTGATGTCGCTTTGGATTTCGCTGAGAGTGGATTCTGAGTAATGTGGCGTGTAGCTGCATGGTGGGTAGATGGTCTTGTCACTTTCTCTGGTTTTATCAGTTTCAGTGTATGCGTTGTGCCATTTTTCTAGGTCTACTCGGATTCCTCGTAGTTGTTCCATGACCGTTACGGTTTTGTTGCTCAGTGCCTCGAATTCACTTTTTTCCAGTTCAGATGATTTGTGGATCGCCTGCTTCGCGTCTCTTGTGGTGGTTAATGTGAAGCGAGAAGACAGTTCTTTTAGGTCTTTGTGAATTGCGGTGATGTTTTTTATTGGATCGTCGAGTTCGAAGTTTAGCCATGCTTTAATGTCCTCGGTAGTTTTGTAGGTATTGGACATGATTTCTTGTGCTGCCTTGAGTCTGTTTGTAAGTTGGGCTTGCATGTCTTGAATGGCACGCGTGTGGCCTCTTTCACAGCGGACCAGTTCTTTTGCGGCTCTAGTTTTCTCCTGCTCGAGTGCTACTCTGTGTCTGGACCTAGAGTCGGAGAGAGAAAGAACAATCTCGTAGAGTGATTGTAGGCTTTCCTGAGCTTCAGCTTTGCATTCTCTCTTCATGTTCCCTGCCTTTTCCAGGGCTTCTTTTCCGGACAACAGGAGCTCGGTGGCGCGTTTAGTTGCTAGGTCCATGGAGACGCCGGTCCGTTTCCCTGAAGGGGGCAGGATGCTCATCCTTCCGCTAGTGACGCTGTCTCCATCAGACCATTCATCTTCTGTCCTGTTGTCTGTGATTGAAACATCCGACTCTGATGGTTGGGGCTTGGCCGCCTGGGGGATGGACCCCTCGTCTGGCGAATAGTACTCCGAGGGTGTTGCGCTTTCTTGTGCTCCTCTTAAGATTGCCGCCCTTCGGAGTGTCGCTCCATCCTGAAGAGATGACGGGGCCTTCCTCTGCTTCGGGAGGGGTGCCGCTTTCAGGGATGATGTACGTGATATCCCTTTATTTTCCGACATTTCTTTATCTGTTTTCTTTTGTTTCAGGTGACCGGCGAGTAAGCGATGGGAGCTAAGTGTGGTGGTTTAGGTAAGTATTTAATTTTATTTTATTTATTTATTTTGCCCTTTGGGTTACGTAATTGTGTTTCAAGGTGAATTTGTATTGTCTATTGTGGGGGGTGGGAGCGTCCGGTTTGCCCGGTGACCGGCGAGTAAGCGATGGGAGCTAAGTGTGGTGGTTTAGGTAAGTATTTAATTTTATTTTTATTTATTTATTTTTTGCCCTTTGGGTTACGTAATTGTGTTTCAAGGTGAATTTGTATTGTCTATTGTGGGGGGGAGGAGCGTCCGATTTGCACCGTATTAGTTTCACGACTTGGGCCTTTGCTTATTTAATAATTTTGCATTTAAAAAATTTTAGAAATTTAGAAAATAAAAAAGTTTTCTTTGTTTAGTTTGAAAACAGTGATCTCCGGACGCGTTTAAGCACTTCACTTTGACCTTTGCAGCTTTTCAATCCTTAGGTTGTGGTATCTAAAGTTTTACAAGAGCTAACTATACAGTATAGGCTATAAGTTCACGGTGTTAGAACACTATGTCCCTTTGTATGGAGTCCTTGTTATTTAAGTTCTAAGTTGTAGATGCTTTTTTTCAGAAGTTAATTTTTCTACTTGTGTAAGCGTGGGAGGTTTCCGGCGATTCTTAGGCCTCTAGAACTGTAGATCCGTCGAATCTGCACCCTATTGTGCTATAGGATTTATCCCAGAAGCTATATGTGGCTGGATATAATGTTTTTCAAAAAGTTGATTTTTGCGAATTTTCTAAGTCCTTTGTAGGAAAAGTCTCAAGCACTATGCCTCAAAATAGAAGCTCAGGGTCATTTTTTAGACCGTCACTAGATACTTAAACTAAATTTTTTTAAAATAGTCCACAGATAAAAAAGTCAATTTTCGAAAAATATTTACGTAATTCACGTGTTATTTCCGACTAAGTCCACTATAACGTTTATTACTTAAAAACTACTTGGCCGATTTGCCTGAAATTTAGCATGCTACTTACTAACTATATTGTCTGTATTTTTAACACTATAAAAGTATATGTTGTCACTTAAAAATTTTTTTCCGGGGGGCCTAAAGTTCAAGTTTGCACTCACCCGAGGAAAAACCTATGCCAAATCCAGAGTTTTTGTGTCACGAAGATGGTTGAGGTGTCTATAGGATGCTGAGAGGATGGTCTTTCAGCGCAGATGTTCAAAAGCATCCGCACTGCTCCGGATGCGTGATCGACCACGCCCCTTTATTTCCTTTTTCTTCTGTAACTTTTTTCCCTTTAGCAGGAAAAATCTGGTTTTTGCCAGGAAGGAGCGCCTCAATGGCCCTTACAGGAAGAACCAAAAATATGGGGGGGTACAGGCGATTAATCAGGAGGCGTTCGCTGATATGTGTTTTCGCCACGTGGTAAGTAGAAAAATTTTGGTGTTTTTCGTCCAGATTTTCTTCGGATTCACACTATTCACAAAACTAACTTGACCACACTGTTCTACACGTTTTTCCGCATCTTTTGATGTATGACACGATATGTTTTAAACACTTTTATTATTTTACAGGATTTTTGGACTGCGGAGCGTCTCCGGAACGATGCGCACGGGTCGGACGTCGGCACAGGACTGAGGTTAGGTTAGGTTAGGTTAGGTTAGGTTAGGTTAGGTTAGGTTAGGTTAGGTTAGGTTAGGTTAGGTTAGGTTAGGTTAGGTTAGGTTAGGTTAGGTTAGGTTAGGTTAGGTTAGGTTAGGTTAGGTTAGGTTAGGTTAGGTTAGGTTAGGTTAGGTTAGGTTAGGTTCCCCCGAAGGGTTCTCGCTTTGTCGTAGCGGGGGAGAAGCGAAGCCAACCGTGGCAGTCACCGGTGAAGCTAAGAGGAACCCAAATGGCCGGCCTAAGGCGCTCTGAGGCCGGCCCGGTAACCGCTCCGGGTGGGCTCTTTGTGAGCTAACCTCGGATGCGTGTCGGTGGACTGCTGGGGGCGGATGTGGCGGGCGGGCCGCGCTTCCGCCCTCAGTAGCCGAGGCGGAGTCGCGGAGGGAGAGGAGTGTCGGTGTTTCGTTGCCGCTATCCCTGTCCTCCGCGACTCAAGCGGGGTCGTGCACCGCGTGATGCGGCTGTGGTGGGGCCGCGGGGAAGAGGAGTGTCGGTGTTTCGTTGCCGCTATCCCTGTCCTCCGCGGCCGAACGTCGGTCGGCGGTGGAGCCGCAGACCAGATCCACCGCAGGGGGCTGGGTTGGCTTAGTGCTGCGGCCCCATGGCCTCTGGGGGCGGACTCGGGGAGTCCGTTTCCCACCAGGAGGCCGAGATGGAAGGCGCGTCCGTGTTCCGGCGCGCCTTGCCTGAGAGGGTGGAGAGGGAGATGTCCTCCCCGGAGAAGGGCCGGTTTGCCGGCCAGCGCAGGCGGGGTCGCGGAGGTGTGCGAAAGCGTTCCCGTGGCCCCG
>JAGSMU010000183.1:0-59966 GCA_029286865.1 Teinopalpus imperialis | reverse complement strand
CCATACGCGACGTGGCTTAGTGCTGCGGCCCCATGGCCTCTGGGGGCGGACTCGGGGAGTCCGTTTCCCACCAGGAGGCCGAGATGGAAGGCGCGTCCGTGTTCCGGCGCGCCTTGCCTGGAAGGTGGAGAGGGAGATGTCCTCCCGGAGGAGAAGGGCCGGTTTTGCCGGCCAGCGCAGGCAGGGTCGCGGAGGTGTGCGAAAGCGTTCCCGTGGCCCGCCATACGCGACGAAGGTGGAACACTAGGAACTGGTGACGATATATCGTTTCCAGTGCCTAATGCTCATAGTGGAGGACGGGTCCGGTGTGCACTCACACTGCCGCCGGGCATTCAACCGTTCAAACTGGGGAGTTACGTCGGCTCTCCCAGCGCGCCGTAACCCGCTGTACTTTCGTCAAAGACCCCAGTGTTGACGATAATGGGGTACGTCGAAGTGCAGTGGAGCGGAGGCTTGCCTTAATTGGCCGGCCCGCGAGGAGTAAACCTCTATAAAAATCAGACAGCGAAGTCTTGAAAACCTGTGGGTACCAGGCGACTTCACAGTATGTAGCCTTGCCCTCGGAATGGCGTAACCCGGGGCCGACCTTTATTTCGTCCACAATCGTGGGAACAGTTATGGAGAATACAAAACAAAACAAAAAACTAATGACGGTACTGGATAGTGATGACGACACGAGCGACTCTATGCTTAGCGTGGAGTCACTGGATGAGAGAGAAGATACGGTGCGGAAGGAAACGTCCTTCATGGACGAAAGTCGGACTTCTGGTCCATTGATGGGCCAAGATATGGAAATGGTCGGGGAACGGCAAAAACATCTGCCAACGTGGTCGAGGACGTCCCCAACTACTGGGAGTACGTCGGTCTTGCCCAGGCCAAAATGGCGTTGGTGGAAGCTAGGAGAGGAGGAGAGGTTGGAGGCGGAGGCAGAGATCGCCTCATCGTCTCGTCAGCTCCGTGCCGGCAGGAAATAACCTGTCGGAGTCGTCGTCCAACGATGGCGATTTCGAGCCGGCATCGGAGCTGCAAAGAGGATTGAGGACAGCGTCGGCGTCATCTCCATGGTGGCCCAAAGGTCGAAGAACCTGAAGGGCATCTGGGTGAAGGCGCTGAAGGAGGCTGCAGAGAACGTAAGCGAGACCGCTAAGACTCTGCAGCGACGCTTTCGTACCCTCGGAAGAGACACGAAAACTGCAGGCGGACAACGCTCGCCTCCAAGGCGAGGTATCGGAGTTGAGGAAGAGGTGGCCATCTGGGTGATGCAGACACGGACACGCGCCCGCCAAACATCGAGGGAGCGGGCTGAGGGATTGTGGTGTCTGATCATTGACCAGGTAGGGTCAATGATCAGCGCCAGGTTCGCGGCGCTGGAGGATCGTCTCCGCCCGAGAAGCGCCTTCGCCCTCCACTGGCGGCGGATAGGAGAGACCGGAGGTGCCCAGTCCTACGTCCTGCCCTGCACCTGCCCAGGCACCGGTTGTCGCAAAACCGCCCGTCAAGGCGGCTAGTGTTAAACCGGCTGTCGCTGCATGCGCCGCCAGAAACACCCAAAGCGGAGCGGCCTGGCGAAGCGGAGTCAGAAGACGAGAGCTGAGGCCCATCCTCTAATACCCAGCACCACAGTCCACTGACGTACCGTGGACTACGGTGGTGAGGAAGGGCCTAAAAGCAAGGGGAAGGCGGTCAAGAGTGTTGGCAAACCCGCAAAGAAGGCGAAAATTCGCCACCCGAGATCCTCTGCAGTGGTGGTGACCCTAGAGCCGGAGGCTTCCGGCGGCGGGCGTCAACCTACAGAGGTTATTACTGAGGCGAAGGCCAAGATCAACCTGGCCTCCTCGGTATAACCGAAATAGCAGCCGCATCTGCGCCACGGGGGCCTCGAATGTTCGAAATCCCCTGGCGCAGACAGCGACAAAGGCGGACGCCCTCGCCAAAAACTGAGCGAAGTACAGCAGCGGCGGGCAAGCGAGGCGGGTATCCAGACCGGCGAAGACCGCTGGAGATCAAGGTCTGGTCTGGATGACTCCTGCCACAGCAGAGGAAGCGCAGTGGTGGCGGCTGTGACAAAGGCTGGCGGCTGTCCCAAGGAAGCTGTGAAGTGCAGCGAGATCCTGCGGTATCCCGCAGGCCTTGGATGGCTCTGTCCGGCGCCCCGTGGCTGCCGCTAAAAAGGTGCGGCAGCCGACGGGCGCCTTATGGTATCCTTGCGGCGTCTCGCGGTCAAGCTGGTGGAGCCCTCACCCTTGAGGTGCTTCCGATGCCTTGAAGCGGGCCATGTGAGGGCTCAGTGCGGCGCCGCAGTCGACCGGGGAGCTCTGCTTTCGCTGTGGTCAGCCTGGCCACAGTGGCGCAGTGTTCCGCTGCCCGCGTTGTGCCGCGTCGTCGCGAAAACCAGCGACCACAGATGGAGTGGGAAGGTCTGCCTGCGCAATCAAAGAGTGGAAAGGCCGGTCCGCCTGTTGCCACCCTGGCAACCGACCAGCCAGCCGATGGAGGAGGAAACCGTCCCACGACCCCGGGACCACCTACAGCCCGCCGCAGGGGGGATGTGAGGAGATGTAGCATACCTGATTTCCCCTTACGACTCGGAGTGGATGACCGGGGAAGTCTGTCGCCTGCATGAGCCAAAGGAGGAGTGCCCGGCAGTTCCCGCGCGCCTCAACACAGGGTCAAATTCCGCCGAGCCAATAACTGGTTGCCACCAGCTGTGCACGCGGGAAGAATGCTCACAGCGTTCCGGCATGCACAGCACTGCGGATATGAACCGTGGGTTTTAGTCGGTAAAACCGAGACAACCCGCCTCATACTGCGGGCGGTATGCGCAGGCATTCCCACGAAAAAAAAAAAAAAAAAAAGGTTAAGTTGGGGCGCTACGTCAGAAAACCTCGAGTGCCTGGTCGTTGAATTTCCTGATACTATTAACGGGGAAAGGCAACGCTGACGGTGCAATCTGGCACCAGATGACACGTTGTTGCCAGTGCGAATGTTCTGACAGGGGGGGGATAGCTGTCGGCGTGTCCCCGATGTTGAGGCTACTAAGCGAGGCAGGGGGTTGCATTTCCTTGATTCCCATATCCGGAGTGAAAGGCAACTGAACGATAGCGCATTGGCACCGGTGACGATACGTCGTTCCTTGTGCGCCCAATGCGAGGGTGAGGTTGAATTTCTCCTTGATCAAAAGTATCCGGGGAAAGGCAAAATGAAATGAGGTGTGCATTGGGAACCAGGCGATACGCCAGGTGTTCACCGGTCACCGGTGTGCGCTTTACTGCCGCCGGGCACTCCAACCGTCGAGCGTTGTGGGAGGTTGCTTTTTCCTTGATTTCATCCGGGGAAAGGCAACAATGATGGTGGTATTAGGAACTGGTGACGATATATCGTTTCCAGTGCCTAACGCTCATAGTGGAGGGACGGCCTGGTGCACTCACACCGCCGCCGGCACTCAACCGTCCAAACTGGGAGTTACGCCGACTCTCCCAGCGCTGTAACCCGCTGTATTCTTCGTCAAAGACCCTGTGCAAGCTGACGATAATGGGGTACGCCGAAGTGCAGTGAAGTTTATGGGTCATTCTTAATTGGCCGGCCCGCGAGGAGTAAACTCATAAAAAATCGTGACAGCGAAGTCTTAAAACCTGGCACGGCGACTTCATTGGGTAATAGCTGCAGCCTTGTCACCGAAACAGGCGCCACCCGGGGACCGACCTTTACTTCGTCCTATAATCGTGGGAATTAATATGAATTTAAAACACAAACCAAAAGCATGTCGGAGATGAGGGAGAGAGCGACTCTTAATGAGCGTAGAGTCCTTGAAGAGGAGAAGATTTGTGGGGAGAAAGCGACCGTCTACGGACGCAGGTTGCGGTTTTGTCCGATAACGGCCACAAACGAGGACTGGCAATAACTGCGGAACATTTCTCCAAAGAGGTCGAGGGCGACCTCCAACGACGGGGAATATGTCGGCTCGCTGCCAAACAGGCGGCAGTCGCTGCATTAAGGGATGAGGAGAGGATGGAGCAGAGAGAGAGGTCAGATCTGCATTCGACAGCTCCGGCGCTGACAGGATTAACAACCCTGTCCGAGTCGTCGTCGAATGATGACGACTTCCAGGCAGCGCCGCAACTGGGCAAGAAGATTGAGGACAACATCGCACCCATAAACAAGCGTTGCCTGTAAGTCGAAACCTGAAGGGCACATGGATTAAGGCGCTGAAAGACGCCGCAGAAGCGATAAAAGTGACCTGCCACTACAGAGTCGTTGCAACTCCGATGAAATCCAGGAGGCTGCAGGCGAGCAAATGCCCGCTTCGGCAGAGGCTGAGCAGTTGCGCAAAGAGGTGGCGGAGATGCGACTGCGCATGGAGAAGCCCAGCGAACGTGCCCAACTCCAGCTGAGGCAACGATGATTCTGGCATGCCCAATCATCTGTCAAGTGGGGACAATGATGAACGCCAGATTGGGTACTTTGGAGGACCGCCTCCCCGAAAAAGCTCCGTCCTCCGTTGGCGGTAGATGCGAGGGCGAGTGCAGCCTACCGCTCCTGCCGTATCCTTCACCCCCGGCACCCGGCTGTCCCGAAGCCGCCTGCTTTGGCTAGTAGCGAACGGCAGTCGTCGCTGGGGTTCTGTGGCTCCAAGGCCGCATATGAGGCGGAGAAAGGAAAGCGGAGCAAGTCCGCTAAAAGAGAGCGAGAAGGTAACAGAACTCCCATTCTACCAATTGCACCTGAACCATGGAGGAACCGTGGACTACGGTAAGAAAGGGCTCAGAAACAAAGGCGGCAGAAATGTCAAGAGTCCTGGCAATCCTGCACCGAGGCCAGCGAAGACAAGTTCACTCTAGATCGGCCGCTGTCGTGGTGACACTGGCGCCTGAAGCGGTGGCGGCAGGTGTTACTCTATGTGTGAGGTTATCACCGAGGCGAAGAGAAGTCGACCCTGCTTCCTCGATAATAGAGATCTGGTGGTTCCGCAATACGCGGCTAATGGGGGCGTATGTTCGAAATCCTGGCGCAGACAAAGTGGCGACAGGGCGGACGGCTCCAAGGATAAATTCGAGGGAGGCGCCAGATCCAGCAGTTCGGACAACCAGACAGCAAAAGACAGTGGAGGTCAGAGTTGCCGGTCTGGATGACTCCGCCACTGTGGAGGAGGTGGTGACAGCTGCGGCCAAGGCCGGTGGTTGCCCAAGAGGCGGTCAAGTGCAGCCAGATCCTCTGACATTGCAGATCAGCGGCCTGGTCCGATGTCCCCGTGGCGGCAGCCAAAAGGTCGCCGACGGCGGAAGGCTGATGATCCGTGGTCTCAGCCGTGGCGGAAGCTTAGTGGTGCCCATTGAATTCTGAGGTGTTTCGCTGCATGGAGTCGACATGTGAGGGCTCCAGTGCGACGCCACAGTCGACCGGGGAGCCAGCCTGCTGTGGTCGTCTGGCCACGTTGGCAAAGCGCAGTGTTCGCCAACCCGCGTTGCGCTGTGTGTGCCGCAGCCAAAAACCGGCTGACCATTGCGGATGGGAGGAAGGCCTGCACCGCCTCCCAAGAGGGAAAAGGCCAGCTCGCTCTCGTTGCCAAAGCAACCGGCCAGCCAGCAACCACAGGTGGAGGCAATGGAGGAGGATCCGAAACCGGCCTCTCAATGAGCTACTGGCCTTCACGTAGTTCAGGCGAACGTTAACTACCGTGCTAGAGCACAAGATTCGCTCTTTCAGAGGCGGCACAGTGGTTGATTTTCACTATCGGCCGTCGTTTCGAACCCTACCTGGTTCCAGAAAGGATGGCTGGCGAGACGAGGAGGACTGGTCGCGGTAGTTGCTCGACGACTGCTGGCGCCCCGCCCATGGATTGGGTGGAGAAGGGTCGGGTTCGTTGCGGCGCTGGTGGGGATAGCCATTATTGGCATTTATTGTCCCCCAGCAGAAGCCGCTCCGAGTTCGAGGACTCTTAAGCGAGGTCGGAGCTCGAGTTGGCAGGAGTCACCCTCATCCTATTTTGGTGATGGGTGACTTCAACGCCAAGAACGTTTGGGGCTGTTCTGCCACCGATACGCGGGGACGTTCCTGGAGTGGGTGGGCACTCGTCCGTAGACTCTGTCTGCTCAACGAAGTCTCGGGAACTCCACTTCCAGCAAGCCCATCCAGGGGAGCTCCGTTGTGGACCCGTCCGCCAGCACATCCATGGCGCGCCGGGTTCACGGGTGGGGAAGTCGTCCGGTGTGAGACGCTGTCGGATCATTTGCATATCCGCTTCAGCGTTCCGATTCCGACGCGGCTCCGGTCCGATCCGGCGAGCGGTCGTCGTGGCGACAATTGCGATGGAGTAACTCAAGCACCGACGGGGAAGTTCTAATGAGCTTCCTGGCGGAATCGTGGGTTTCCCCTGAGTGGTGCAGCAACCACTGCGCGGAAGACGAAGCGGTATGCGCTTCGCGCGTCGATGACTCGCAGGTCTGCGATGCGTCGATGCCACGGTTAGCCTCGACCGCCGAAAGGCAGGTACTGGTGGTCCGCCGACATCGTTGTGCTGCGCACCGCGCGCGCAATGCGAGACGCCAGCCATCGAGGCAACGCTGAGTGAGACGCCGTGACGATGCGGCCGAGTCATCGCTGCGCGACGCTTACGGGAGGGCCGCTTTCGTCTTCAAATCGCCATTGGTGAGGCCAAGGCTGGGCGAGAACGAGCCGTTGGAGACTCTGAACTGTGATCCGGGCCGCCCATACCGCATGGTGCGGGGAAATCCGCCCATAAGCACCCCTCTGACGTAAAGTTCCAGCCGCCCTGACGCAGGTAGCCCTGTTCCCGATAGGAGAGGAAACACGTCGACCATGGCTCCGACTGCGCTGGATGTGGTTGCTGGCGGGGACGAGCTGGTACCGCCGGTAACCGGAGAGTTCGGGGGTCAGTGATTCTTCGACTCACCATGAATACGGCCCAGACCCGACGGTGTACCTGGTCGCATGGGTCCCAGCATCCGGCGCACCTGAGGGCAAACTCAGAGGACTCGATGCCTGCCTAACGCGGGGCCGTTTCGCGGGTGGAAGGGCACGATGGTCCTCTTGAGGAAGGAGGGGCGCCTGATGTGGACTTCGTCTCCGCGTACCGGCTCATAGTACCAAGTTGGACGAGTGTGGCAAAAGCCTTGAGCGTACATTGCCGGTCGCCCGTCCAGCATCTGGTGGGGGCCGGTCCGGATTTGATGATAGCCAATTCGGCTTTCGCGAGGGTATCCAATGATACATGCGATCATGCGGAGTGAAGAAGAATGGCGCATGAAGCAGTCGCCTCGGGTGAGGTCGTCTTGGCGGCGTCTCTTTGACATCGCCAACGCCTTCAACACCCTGCCTGAGTTGCATCAGGAGGCACCTGGTATCACCGGCGCCGAATCCACCTCCAGCGCATGATTGCACGTAACTTCCCGGGCAGGTCGGTGGCGTACAGGTGTCGGAACGCGTGGCATACCGCGTAGGTGTCGTGGCGGTGTCCCACAGGGTTCGGTTCTCGGACCGCTCCTGTGGAACATCGGTTGACTGCGCTTCGGTGGATCCCTACTGCGAGGCTCCTCCAGGTAACTTGCTACGCCGACGACACCTTTGCGACGGCAAGGGCGGCACCTAGGAGTGCACCATACGTGCTACAGCGGGAGTACTCACGTAGTGGTCGTATCCGAAGGTTGGTCTTTGAGGTGGCCTCAACAAGTCTGAGGCCTTGTGTTTCACGGGTCTCCGGAACGCGCCACCCCTGGACCGGTATTATCGTGGTGGAGTGGAGTTCGTGACATATTGTCCCAGATGAAATATCTGACCCACTTTGACGGCCGATGGAACTGGCGGGTGCACCTCCTGGTATTTATTAACCAGGTTGTTGATGCGGCGGCGGCCGCAGCAGTCGGCAGCTTGCTGCCGAATATCGAGGTCCGAATGCGGCTTTGTCGGCGTCTTTTCGTACCTGGGCATGGTGCGCTCCATGGCGCTGTACGGCACCCGTGTGAGTGACGTTTGAATAGTCGACAATCGCTCTTCGCAAAGGCCCCGGTGAGGGCGATGGCAATCAGAGCGATCCGGGGTATCACACGGCGTCCCACGAGGCGGCGTGCTGGCGGCGTCCTCCCTGGGAACTGGAGCAAGAAAGTTCTTCGCGTCCGTCTTTGGTATCGATCGCGGCGGCGCCAGTTCCCACCCACGAGGGAGGAGGTTGATGGCGAGGGTGAGCGTCGAAGGGTCATGGTGCGGAGGCAGTACGCACTTCGACAGCCCCGGGCCGGAACTACGACCATAAAGAGGCAGTACGTCCAGTCCTCGTGCAGTGGCTGAATAGATCGTCACGGAGTGCTCACCTTCCGGTTGTCGCAGTGCTGGGGCATGATGCTTCAAAGTACCTGCACTTGATCGGAAGGGATAACGAGGGCTGTCACCACTGACGGCTGCCTCCAAGACACGGCCCAACACGCCGGAGAGGTGTCCCCGATGGCGGAATAGCGCCGGCACCGCGCCGTAGTCGAGAGGACCTTGTCGCTGCCGGCCGTGGTTCGCGCTATGGTCGACAGCCGAGAGGCATGGGCAGCAGTGGCGCATCTACTGCGAGGCAGTGATGTCCACCAAGGAGGAGGCGGAGCGAGAAACGGGAGTCAAAGCCGCCCTCTCGGGATCCAGTCCAGACGCCGCATCGGGCGAAGACGCAGAGCGTATGCGCTCGCCATTCCGCCCTGATGACTCTCGAGCTATGACCCGGGGAGCGTCCGTATTCAAAAATGAGTCAGCGAGGGTGAGAGCGCGCCACCGCGTTCCGCGCGCTCTCCATGTTGTTACCAACGGCCGGGGCCTGCAAGATGAGCCGCCACTGCTGTGCACGCGGACGAATGCGCAAGCGTACCTGTACGCATTGCGGTGCACTCGGTGGGCAGAAGGAACACCGTGGTTTTAGTCGAAAAGTGAGTCCTCAATACAACCTTCGCCTGCCCGCGAGGGTGGGTATGCGTAGGCATTTCCCAACAAAAAGGTTAGGTTAGGTTAGGTTAGGGTTAGTGCCACGTCAGAAAACCTCCTCGAGTGCCTGGTCGTTGAATTTCCCTTTCATACCATTATCCGGGGAAAGGCAACGCCGGGACGGCGGCACCCTGGCACTGGTGATGACAATGTTGTTGCCAGTGGCGAATGTTCTGACAGGGGGATAGCTGCCTGCGTGTCCTCTGATATGCGGAGGGCATTGCGAGTGGCAGGGTTGCATTTCCTTTGATTTAGCGCATCCGAGGAAAGGCAACCGAACGATGTTGCGCATTGGCACCGGTGACGATAATGCTGTTCCCAGTGCCGCCCAATGCGAGGGTGTGAGGCTGCATTTCCGATCAGTATCCGGGGAAAGCAACAATGACAAATATAACCGCGTAACTGGTGACGATAATGTCGTCTCCTGCGCCCAACGCGAGGTGGTGAGCCGCCGTACTCTCCGGATCAAAGTATTCGGGAAAGGCAACAATGATGGTGGTATTAGGAACTGGCGACGATATATCGTTTCAGTGACCAATGCTCATAGTGGGAGGGACGGGCTCGGTGTGTTCCGCCAATTGCCGCCGGGCATTCAACCGTCCAGTAACTGGGAGTTACGTCGGCTCTCCCAGCACGCCGTAACCCGCTGTATTTCTTCAAAGACCCCAGCGTTGGACGATTATGGGGTACCGTCGAAGGCAGCGGAGCGAGGGCTTGGCTCTAATTGGCTGGGCCCGCAGAGGGAGCAAACTTCAAAAAACTTCCAGACAGCGAAGTCTTTAAAACTCCGTGGGTACCCGGACGCCCCCACAGTACATGTAGTCTTGCCCCGGAAAGGCGTAAACCTGGGTTGACCTGTTATTTCGTCCACAAACGTGGGAACCAAACAGTACATATAAACAAAACAACACGAGAGAAAGATAGCGATGATGATACCGAGTGACCTTAAGGCTGGCGAGTCGGTTCCCCAGAGAAGGGAAAGTGGCGGAGAAAGCGTCCTTCCATGGATGCAGGTGTCGGTTCTGTTTCGGCAACGGGGCAGAATGGAAAAGGTCGGGCATGGCAACAACATCTGCCAAGAGAGGTCGAGGGAGCAAGCCCCCAACTACGGGAGCAATATGTTGGCCTCGCCCAGGCCAAATGAGGTTGGTGTCCGCTAAGGGAAGCGGGAGTTGAGGGTGGAGGCGGAGGCGGAGGTCGTTCTTAGCAGTCCTTCCGACAGCTCCGAGCCGGCAGAATAACAACTTGTCGGAGTCGTCGTCTAAATGACGGCGACTGAGACGGCGGCGGCTTTGTAAAAAGAGGATAGAGGACAGCGTCGGCGTCATCACGATGGTACGCCAAGGTCCAAGAACCCAGCGTTATTAAGCGGCGAAGGCGCTGAAGGAGGCTGCAGAGAATGTGGTTGGAGGTCACCGGGTAACTCTGCAGCGACGCTGTACTCCGAAGAGACGAGGTAGCTGTAGGCGAACAACGCTCGTTTACAAGGCGAAGTGTCGCAGCTGAGGCAGGAGGTGGCTGATCTGCGGACGCAAATCGACTGGCCCAGCTAACAAACTGGAGGAGCGGGCATGAGGGGATTGTGGTGGCCTGATCGGCTGACCAGGTTGGGTCACCGATCAACGCCAGATTTGCTGCGTTGAGGACCGCCTCTGCTCGAAAAAGCGCCTGCCCCCATTAGCGGCGGGACAAGAGGCTGGAAGCGGTGCCTGGTCCTCATCCAGCTCTTTCGCCTTCCCAGGCACCGGTTTTGACAAAACCGCCTGTCATGGCGGGTTAGCGTTAAACCGGCTGTCGCGGGGTCTCTTGTGGCCCGGAACACCCTCTAAAATTAAGGGAGGGCGGAGTGTCCACGATAGGCCAAAACGGCAGTTGAGTCCCGCCTTCACCACTCCGCACCTGAGTCTGCAGAACAACCCTGACCATGGTGGTGAAGTTAGCGACTCAAGAAGAAGGGAGGGAAGGGTGGCGGTAAGAGTCCCGGCGAACCCGCAAAGAGGGCGGTCAAGATCGCAACTCCACGATCCTCAGCTGTGGTGGTGACCCTGAGCCGGAAGCAGTGGCTGCAGGCGTCATTATTATGATCGCATACCGAGGCGAAGGCCAAAATCAACCTGGCCTCCTCGGTATAACAGATGCGGCTTCCGCATCTGCGCTACTGGGGCCGGGATGTTTGAAATCCTGGCGCAGATAGCGGAGCAAGAGTGGACGCCCTCGCTCGCAATTGAGCGAGGTGCTTTCAGCAGCGGAAAAGGAATTCGAGTATCCAGACCGGCGAAGACCGCAGAAGTCATAGGTGTCCGGTCTGACGACTCCACCACAGCAGAGGACGTAATTGCGGGCGGTAACGAAGGCTGGCGGTTGTCCTGGCGATGCCGTAAAGTGCAAAGCGAGGTCCCAGGTATCCCGCAGGCCTTGGGATGGCCTGGGTCCGGTGCCCCGTGGTCGCCAGTTAAACGGTATTGCCAGCGAAGCGCCTTATGGTCTCATGGCAGCCGAGGTGAAGTTCGTGGAGCCTTCACTTCGAGGTGTTTCGGTTGTTTTGAGGCGTGGACACGTGAGGGTCAGTGCGACGCACCGATCGACCGGGGAGCTGAAGCTGCCGCTTTTCGTGGTCAGCTCAATACGCTGCGGCGCAGTGCTCCGCTACCCCGCGTTGCCGGTACGCCGCAAAGAAACCGGCGGACCACAGAATGGGGAAGGCCTGTAACGCCTGCTGCCGGGAAAGCGTCGGTCCGCCTGTTGCCACTTCGGCAACCGACCAGCCAGCCGATGAGGAGGAATGACCCTGACCACCTACAGCCGCCGCAGGGGAAAGGTGAGCGTAAGGCAATTACCCCCTTACGACTCGAGCAATGGACAATGGGAGGTCTTCGTCGCCTCAACACGAGTCAGCGAGGTGAGTGCGCCCGGTGTTCCCGCGCGCTCTCAAAACAGGACAAAGTTCAATAACATTAACTACGCCACCCGCCAGTATCGCGAAGAATGCCT
Organism: Teinopalpus imperialis; assembly: GCA_029286865.1. NCBI lineage: Eukaryota > Metazoa > Arthropoda > Insecta > Lepidoptera > Papilionidae > Teinopalpus > Teinopalpus imperialis. The sequence goes on along the minus strand of JAGSMU010000183.1, from coordinate 48,002 downwards.
ACAGCGTACCCGCATGCACAGTACTTGGTGGAGCGAAGGAACACCGTGGGGTTTTAGCGGTGCGAGTCCGACATAACCTGGCCTCGTCTTCGCGGGCGGGTATGCGGCATTCTTTACGAAAAAAAAAAAAAAAAGGTTAGGTTAGGTTAAAAGCGTCAGAAAACCTCCTCGAGTGCCTGGTCGTTGAATTTCCCTTGATACCATTGCATCCGGGGAAAGGCAACGTCGTGGGCTGGTGCACCCTGGGTACCAGGCGATGATACGCTGTTGCCAGCGGCGAAATGTTCTGACAGGGGGGGATATTACCATGTCCCTCCTGATAAGCGGAGGGCACAGCGGGAGGAGTTGGGGCTGCATTTCCTCTTGATTTCCGTATCCGAGGAAAGGCACCGATCGTGGTGCGCATTGGGAACTGTGACGATACGTCGCCTCGGTGTCCAATGCGGCGGGATTGCATTTCTCCCCACCAAAGTATCCGTGGTGCTGGCAACAAAATGATGCAGGGTGGCTGGGGAACCGGTGACGATATATCGCTCTGTGCGCCCACGCTCATAGTGAGTGGACGGGCCTGGTGATCACACCGCCGCCGGGCATCCAACCGTCCAAAACTGGGAGTTACGTCGGCTCTCCCAGCGCGCCGTAACCTATTGCAATTTCTTCAAAGACCCCAGTGTTGACGATTATGGGCACGTCGAAGTGCAGGCGGAGCGGAGGGTTTGCCTTAATCGGCCGGCCCGCGAGGAGTAAATCTCATAAAAATCAGACAGCAGTCTTTAAAACCCAGGGAGGCCCGGACGCCCCCATGTATGTAGTCTTGCCTTCGGAAAGGCGTAACCCGGGGTCGACCGTTTTTCGTCCAAATTCGTGGGAACGGGGCCATGAGTACAAAATCAAATCCAAAATATGTGGTAGATAGTGACGATGATACGAGCGACTCTATGCTCAGCGTAGAGTCATCTGACGAGAGAAGAAAACGGAGAAACGTCCTTAAGGACGCAATTATTGGGATCTAAGCGTATTCAGTAACGGGGCCAAATAGAGGAGAAGCCAGGGCACAACATCTGCCAAGAGAGGTCGAGGCGGCCCCAACCACAGGCGAGTATGTGGGTTTGCCCAGGCCAAAATGGCACTGGTGGAGGCTAGGAGAGGAGGAGAGGTTGAGGCGGAGGTGAGGATTGGCCTCTATCAGCCTGTCAGCTCCGCGCTGGCAGGAAGTCAACCCTTTCGGAGTCGTCATCCAACGATGGCGACTTCGAGCCGGCATCGGAGCCGCAAAAGAGGATAGAGGGACAGCGTCGGCGTCATCTCCATGGTGGCCACAAGGTCGAAAACCCAGCGGCATCTGGGTGAAGGCGCTGAAGGAGGCTGGGCAGAGAACGTAAGTTACCTTCAAAGACCTCTGCAGCAACGCTGCACCTGAGGAGATGAGAAAAAGTTGAAAGTGGATGCAACGCTCGCTCCGGCGGCGAAGCGGTCGCAGCGAGGATGAAGTGGTCACCTGCGGATGCAGGTCGACCGGCCAAACACACAAAGCCGAGGGAATAGGTGCAGAGAGGAGTTGAGTGCGTTCGATCATTGACCAGGTGGGGTCAATGATCAACGCCAGGTTCGCTGCGCTGGAAGACCGTCTCCTACCAGAACGCGTCACCGCCCACCATTGGCGGCGGATAAGAGACTGAAGCGGTGCCCGGTCCATCGTCCAGTCCATCGCTCACAGGCACCGCCACCGCAGGTCGTACGTCAAGGCACCCAGAGGTAAGCCGGTTGTCGCGGGTTCTGGGCCCCAAGCACACCATGGAGGATTTGGAGCGAGCCCGAGGCCAAAGAAGAGTGACAGCTGAGTCCTGACTCGCCACCATCGCCACAGTCTGTGAGCAACCATGGACAACGGTGGTGAAGAAGGGACTCAAAGAAGGGTGGGAAGGCGGCGGAAGAGTCTCGGCGAACCCGGCAACGAAGAGGGCAGTCAAGATCGCGACCTGCGATCGTCCGCTGTGGTGGTGACATCTGGAGCTGAAGCGCCGTGGCGCAGCATAAATACGTACGTCGCAGTTATTACCGAGGCGAAGGCTAAAATCAATCTTGCCGCCCGGAATAACTGGAGATGCGCTTTCCGCGTCTGCGCCACGGGGCCTGCATGTTCGAGATCCCTGGCGCCGAAAGTTTATTAAAGCGACGCCCCAGCCCAGAAACTGAGGAAGTTCTCACCGCATGGGCGCGGTCCGGGTCTCAAGACCGGTAAAGACCGCTGAGATTAAAGTGTTGAATCTTGACGACTCGGTGTCTGTGGAGGAAGTGGTATGGGCTGTGAAGCGTTAGCTGGCGGCTGTCCCAAGGAGTGAAGCAGTGAGGTCCTGGTGGTATCCCGCGGTGTCTTTGGATGGGCTCCTGGGTCCGGTGCCCCGTGGTTGCCGCCAAAAGGTGGCTGCCGGGGACGCCTTATGTGATCCGTGGTGGCGGCCGAGGAAGCCTGGCGAGCCCCACCTGAGATGTTTCCGCTGTTTTGAGGCGGACACGCGAGGGCCTGTGCGTGAGTGCACCGATCGACCGGGGAGCCAGTTGCCGCTGTGGTCAACCTGGCCAAGGCGGCACAGTGCTCCGCTGCCCCGCGTTGTGCCGTGCGTCGCCGCAAAGAAACCGGCGGACCATAGATGGGGAAGGCCTGCAGCGCCTTCCTGCTGTCGCGAAAAGGCTGGTCCGCCCCGGTTGCCAATTCGGGCAAACCGTGGACCAGCCAGCCGATGGAGGAGGAAGCGTCCTGAGACCCCAGACCACCCACAGCCGCCGCAGGGGAAGGTGAGAGCGTAGGCGTAATTACCCCCTTACGACTCGAGTGATGGACACGGGAGGTTTGTCGTTCAACACGAGTCAGCGAGGGTGAGAGCGCGCCCGGTGTTCCGCGCGCTCAACACAGGATAAGCCCGCCAGCTACACAACTGAAAGCCGTGCCACCAGCTGCAAGCGGAAGAATGTTCACAGCGTACCCGCAATGCACAGCACTGGGTGGAGCGATGGAACATCGTGGGTTTTAGTCGGTGCGAGTCCGACACATAACCCGCTCGTCTCCCCGCGAGGGCGGGTGCGGCAGGCATTTCCCAACGTAAAAAGCCAGGTTAGGTTGGGGTGCCGTCAGAAAACCTCCTCGAGTGCCTGTCGTTGAATTTCCTTTGATACCATTATATCCGGGGAAAGGCAACGCCGGGGACGGTGCACCTGGGCACTGGTATGATAATGTTGTTGCCAGTGGCGAATGTTCTAGGATAGTTGCCTGCGTCCTCTGATAAGCGGAGGGTACAGCGGAGTAGTAGGGTTGCATTTCCTCCGATTTCCATATCCGGAGGAAAGGCACCGAACGATGAGGCGCATTGGCAATTGCGACGCATATTGCCGTTCTCAGTGTTCACGCGAGGTTGCATTTCTCCTTGATCAAAAGCATCCGGGAAAGGCAACAAAATGAGGGTGTGCATTGGGAACTGGTGGCGATACGTCGCTGGCAGTGCCTACGTTCACAGTGGGGACGGCTCTGGTGTGGTGCTTTTACTGCCGCCGGGCACTCAACCGTCGAGCGTTAGGGAGGTTGCATTTCTCCCGATTTCTGTATCCGGGGAAAGGCAACAATGATGGTGGGTATTAGGAACTGCGACGACATATCGCTTCCAGTGCCTAATGCCCATAGTGGAGGGACGGCTCGGTGCACTCATTACCCGCCGCCGGGCACTCAACTGTCTGTAACTGGGAGTTACGTCGGTTTCTCCCAGCGCGCCGTAACCCGCTGTACTTTCGTCAAAGACCCAGTGTTGACGATATCAGTACGTCGAAGTGCAGTGGACCGGAGGGCTTGCCTTAACTGGCCGGCCCGCGAGGAGTAAATTCTACAAAAATCAGATAGCAAAGTCTTTTAAAACCCGTGGGCGTTCAGGCGACCTCTACTGGCATGTAGCCTTGTCACCGAATAGGCGTCACCTGGGACCGACCTCACTTCGTCCTGTAATCGTGGGAACAGACATGAGCAATCCAAAACAAAACGTGAGGTGATAGGCGACGACGACACGAATGACCTCATGCTTCCATGCGTAGTCAGCCCGGATGGGGAGTAGCTGAGCAGTAAAGGTAGAAGAAAACGTCCTTCTAAGCGACGCAGATATTGATGGTGGTCTGGGATGGGCCAGAGGGGAAAGATCGGGCAGGGCATAACTGCGACCGCCAAGAGGGGTCGAGGGCGACCTCCAACAACTGGGGAATACGTCGGCTCTGCAAAGGCCAAAATGGCGTTGGTACGCTAAAGAAGCGGGAGATGAGGGTAAGAGAAGCAGGAGGCGAGTTAACATCGTCGTTCCGTCAGTCTGGGCCGGTAGATAACAACCCCGTCGGAGTCGTCGTCCAACGATGGCGACTTCGAGCCGGCGTCGAGCTGCATGCGCGATCGAGGACAGCGTCGGCGTTATCTCCATGGTGGCCCAAAGGTCAAAGAACCTTTAAGGGCGTGGGTGAAGGCGCGGAAGGAGGCTGCGAGAACGTAAGCGACCGTTAAGACTCTGCAGCAACGCTGTACCTCGAGGAGACGAGGAAGCTGGTGAGGGCGGACAACGCTCGACTCCAGAGCGAAGTGTCAAAATTAAGGAAGGAGGTGGCCCACCGGTGGATGCAAATTGACCGGCCAACCCAACAAGCCGAGGGAGCAGGAAAAGAGGAGTTAAGACGTTCGATCATTGACCAGGTGGGTCAATGATCAACGCCAGGTTTGCCGCACTGGAGGACCGTCTCCTTCCGGAGAAGCGTTCGCCCATCATTGGCGGCGATAAGAGACCGGAGGTGCGCCCGGTCCTCGTCCTTCCTCTGCCTTTCCCAGACACCGGTTTCCCGCAAAAGCCGCCTGTCAGCCTAGCGTTAAGCCAGCTCTAGTGGCCTCTGTGGCCCCGAAGCATCCCAAGGGAAGCTGCTGAGCAAGGCTGCGAAAGAAGGCCAAAAGATTAACTGAGTCCCTTTCCTCTGCCACCGTTGTCGCAGTCCGTAGAGCAACCATGACGACGGTGGTGAAGAAGGGCCAAAAGAAGGGTGGAAACCGGCGAAGGGTCCTGGCAAACCCGCACCGAGACTGGTCAAGATCGCGACTCCACGATCATCCGCCGGTGGTGACACTGGGAGCCGGAGGCGGTGGCAGGGCGCGTCACCACATTGAGGTGATCACCGAGGCGAAAGCGAAAAATAAACCCTCGCCGCCCTGGGATAACCGGAGATGCGCTTCAGCATTCAAGTCGCTACAGGGCCTGAATGTCAGAGATCCCCGGCGCAGACAGCGGGACAAGGCGACGCCTCGCTCAGAAGTTGAGGGAGGTTCTCACTGCAGCGGCAAAGCGGTCCGGTCTCAAGACCGGCAAAAGACCGCCGAGATAAAAGTGTCCGGTCTTGATGACTCGGTCTCGGTGGAGTGAAGTGGTGGCGGCTGTTTCGTTGCTGGCGACTGTCCCAGGGACACCATTAGTGTAGCGCGAGGTCCCAGGAGATCCTGCAGGCCCGGATGGCCTGTTCGGCGTCCCGTGGTTGCTGCCAAAGGTGGCCGCCGGGACGCCCATGGTTCTGCAGGCCGAGGTGAGCCTGGTAGAGCCCTCACCCTGAGGTAAGCTCTGCCGCTTGAGGCGGACACGTGAGGCTCAGTGACGCACCGATCGACCGGGGGAGTTGTGCTGTCGCTGGTCAACCTGGTCATTGGCGGCGCAGTGCCCGCTACCCCTGCGTTGTGTCGTGCGTCGCCGCAAAGAAACCTCGGCGGACCACAGAATGGGGAAGGTTCGCCATGCGCCTTCCATGCCGGAAAAGGCTGGTCCGCCCGTTGCCACCCGGCAACCGACCAGCCAGCCGATGGAGGAGGAAGCGTCCCTAGACCCTGGGACCACTCCACAGCCGCCGCAGGGGATTAGAGAGCGAAGCATACCTGATTCCCCCCATGACTCCTCGAGGATGGACTCGTAGCCCGTCGCTTGTAAGGAGTCAGCAGGTGAGAGCGCGCCCGGTAAGTTCCCGCGCAAGCTCTCAAAAACAGTGGGGCCGTCTGTCAGCCAATAATCGGGTCGTCGAAATTCGTGCACGCGAAGAATGTTTACAGCGTACCCGCATGCACAGTACTGGTGGAGCGATGAACACCGTGGGGTTTTTAGTTTATGAGTCCGACATAACCTGCCCTCGAACTTCGCGGTACAAGTGGCATTTCCACGAAAAAAAAAAAAAAAAAGGTTAGTTAGGTTGTGGTTAGGTTGAATAGGTTAGGTTGTGGCTAGGTTAAATAGGTTAGGTTGTAAGCAGGGCGGTTAGGCCAGGTTAGGTTAGTTAGGCTAGTGCCACGTCAGAAAAACTCCCCGAGCCTGGTCGAATTTCGACAACGCCATTGTATCCTGGCAACGCCGGGACGGTGCACCCGGGCACCTGGTGATGATAATGCCGTTGCCAGTGGCGAAATCGCTCCCGACAGGGGATAGCTGCCTGCGTCCCTCCGGGATAAGCGAGGCAACTGCGGAGGACAGGGGTTGCATTTCCTTGATTTCCGTATCCGGAGGAAAGGCACCGAACGATGGTGCGTATTGTACTGGTGACGATATTGTCGTCCAGTTCCCAATGGGTAGGCTGCACTTCCCGATCAAAGTATCCGGGAAAGGCAACAAAATGAAGGTGTGCATTGGGAACTGGTGGCGATACTGTCGTTGGCAGTGCCCAATGCCCGCCATGCGGGGGCGGCTCGGTGTGTTTTACCACCGGCATTCAACCGTCGAGCGTCGTGGAGGCCAGATTTCTCCGATTGAATCCGGGGAAAGGCAAACAAATGATGGTGGGAAGTATTGGGGAAATCGGCGACGATATATCGTTTCCAGTGCCCAATGCCCATAGTGTGGAGGGATGGCTCGGAAAGTTTTACTGTCGCCGGCACCAACCGTCGAGCGTTGAGGAGGTTGCATTTCTCCTTTGATTTCGTATCCGGGGAAAGGGCAACAAATGAGGCATTGGGAACTGGTGGACGATATTGCCGTCCCTGTGCCCAATGTGGTAGTGGAGGTTGCTTTTCTCCCTGATTTCGTATCCGGGGAAAGGCAACAATGAGGCATTGGGAACCGGTGGCGACATCGTCGCTCTCTAGTGCCCAATGCAGGAGGCCGTACTCCCCGAACGCATCCGGGGAAAGGCAACAAATGGCGCGCATTGGGAACCGATGGCGATACGTCGCTCCAGTGCCCAATGCAAGCAAGTGGAGGCTTTCACTTCCTCCCTGATCAAAGTATCCGGGGAAAGGCAAAAACAAATGATGCAGGGTATTCGAACCGCGGACGATAATGCTTCCAGTGCCCAACGCCCATAGTGGAGGACGGCCTGTGTGCACTCACACTGCCGCCGGGCATTCAACCGTCCAAAATCTCAGAGTTACGTCGGTTTTCCCAGCGCCGTAAATCCGTTGTACTTTCTTCATGACCCCAGCATTGACGATTATGGGTACCATGGTAGCGGAGCGTGATGGCTTTGCCCAACCGGCCGGGCTCCGCGAGGAGTAAACCCTCATAAAAATCGACAGCGAAGTCTTGAAACCTGTGGGTACCAGGCGACCCTCTACAGCAAAGTAGCCTTGTTCTGAATAGGCGTCACCCGGAGACCGACATTTTATTTCGTCCTTAACTGTGGGAATAATTTCATGGAATTACCAAAACCAAGAGAGAGATGGAGACTTCAGCGAACAGCGCTGAGTCTGTAATATGAGTCGACGGTCCCTCAACATCTAGGGACCAGAGCCAGGAGGGTAGATCATCAGTACCGCGGGACCAGTAGCCCTGGCACGGGGACAGGTGGACGCTTGCGCGTCCGGCACGCTCTGTGAGTTTGGGCGGTGAGAGTGACGGCGGAAGATCCGATGCCCTCACCAGGTCCGCAACCTCGGAGGTGTCCGCAAGGACAAGCTGAAAAGAGGGAGCTTGCTTTCGGTGACTGTCGTGGCCGACAATTTCAGGCAGTCGCAGTCTCAGGTACGGACACGGAGGTATCGCTGACAGAGGAGGATGGCATCTGGGATCCAACGGTGGCTCCAGAGCTTGACGATAATAAGGCTGGCTTCTCCAAAACCGCAGATCTGAGCGGGAGATGGAGGTCTGCCGACCACACGGACCTGGATGCCTTCATCCGGTCGTTCCGTTGGCGGTGGACAAGGTTGCCGACAAATCGGCAACCTCGCGCCTCATCTGCTGTCCAGCCTACGGAATGGCGACCGATTTGTGGAGGCGGCCACATCGGAACTGGCACTGAGGGCGGCCCAGCCCCAACGTCGAGAGGCTCGAGCGGGAGAATGCTGAGCCGCCTGCAATTGGCCGAGCTCGACGAAGGTGGGAGGCTTTCGAGGAGCTCGGCGCCTCCGATGCGAGGGAACATCAGCGTTTCACGCCCTCCCTCAGCGGGCCCCCAGCGCTCCGGAGGACAAAGAACGCAGAGGAGTGGGCTGATGGAGCGCTTGGGAGCGCCTTCTGCAGAGGTGCAGCAGATTGGCTGCCTCGAGGCAAGGGGGTATTCCCGGAGAGGGCAACCCGGCCTCCCCTGAAAGCGAGACCGGGCAAACTTCCGCGAGTGTAGTGCCATCAACCGCAGCCGGTGCAGGAGGCACCGTCGCACTCGCGGACGAAGAAGAAGCCTCACCCGGTGGCTGAGCTGCTCCAGTGGTGACACCGAGGCCACTAAAGGACGCCCGCGTACATCGGCACAGGTGGCCAAGCATACAAAAAGCCTATGTCCACAGGCAGCGGCCCCTGCGGCCACCAAGGCAAAGCCAAAAACGGCGAAGCCTTATACGCACACCGTCCACAGCTGCCGTGGATTGGTGATCGCTGTGCCGATCGGCTCCTCCACCACTTATGCAAAAGTGATGGAGGTAGCTGTCGAAGATAAGGCTGGCGGACATCGGCATTGAGACTGTTCGCCAAACGGGCTGTGACCGGCGGTCCTTGAAGATCAAAGGGTCCCGAGGGCAGTTCGAGGGCGGACAGTCTCTGCGGCAAAAATGCGAGGTCCAGAGCTGATGTCCGAATTGGCCGCCCATCGTCACATTACTCCGTGAAGGACTCGACGATGCCGTCAGCCCGAGCGAGGCCGCAGCGGCTGTGGCAGCCGAGGGCGTTCGGTGGACGACGTTAAGGTCGGAGAGGTTCCACCGAACACCCATGCGCATGGGCACGTGCTGCGCGGTGCCCGCGGCAAAGCGGTGCACAAGCAGGACCGCCGGACGCGCAGCGTAATAGCCCTGCCTGCAGAGCAGTTAGAACCCAGGCCCATGCACCGCTTCCGGTGCCTGGAAAGTGACACGTGGGCAGGTGCCCCCAACTAGTAAATCGGAGCACGCGTTGCCACAAGCCAGGGAGACCGGGCACAGGCCAAGGAGTGCAGAGCTCCTGCTCAAATGTCCACTGTAGCTGGACCTGGGCCGCCCTAACCATCGTCTTCAGGTGCGCCCCACCACAGAAGAGAGGTAGGATGACAAGGAGAGTCCTCCCCTGCCTCCACAAGCGTGGCGTTCCGGCGGCACCAGCCGCAACCCCGAGCACCAACTCGGAATGGAGGTCGCAGGGCCCTTCGCACCCCTCAGTCCCAGAGCAACCTGACCACTGCCGCAATGCTCAGCATTTGTTTATGCAGACCATTGCGGAGCCGGGCCGTTTGGCAGTAGTGGCGAGTCTTCATGCCGTGCCGGACCACCCTCACTGGTTCGGCGGATGAGTTGGGTTCCGTAGCGATCTACTACAGGAGAGGTGTCCCACCCTGCTCCCTATTGGGAAGGGTCAGGCTTTGTTGCAGTGCAATGGGCACCCTGGCCATAGTTGGCTGCTACGTCTCTCCCGCGAGGTCCTCGCCGACTACGAGGTGTACTGGACGAGGTGGCACTCAGGTGTTCGCAGGTGCCTCCTCGTCCGTCGATTGTCCTGGGAGATTTCACCCACCCAGGGCGTGGGGAATCCCAGCGACAGTCCGAAGGAGAGACGGTGATGGAATGGGCGGTTGATTGGACCTCCGATTGGCAAAATCGGGGTCCGGCACGTGCGCAGGCAGGGGAGTCGGTCGTGATCTGACATGGCGACTCCCTGCCGCGATGTACGTTGTCAGTTGGTGGTTGCAGAGGAGGTGGTCATGCTTATCCGACCACCGCCATATTTTATTCGATCTGTAATCCGCCGCCCCGACGCTGTCACCAGCCGCCGAGAAGGCAGTCACACGCTTACGCTGGAAATTAAGCGGCCAGGATCGAGATCGTCAGCTCGCCGCCAACGCTGCAATAAGGCCAGAAAGCGCCGAAGAGGTTCCGTCCGATCCGGAAGTTTGTAACCGGCTCCGGGACACGATGACGCGTATTGTGACGCGTCGATGCCCCGGACCGTCGCCCTGGGCAAGCGGGGCGTGTACCAGGGTCGGCAGAGATCGCGGAGCTGGCGAGCGATCTGCTTCAGAGCCGCCGCCAGTACACCAGAGCCCGAAGGAGGCGAAGGCGAGCCCGAGAGAGATAGCCAGACTCTACGAGGCACGAGTGAGCCACGAAGGCGTTGCAGGCAGCTGGTTCAAACGCCAGGTTCCGGTCCTGAGAGATCTGAGGACCCAACGAGGATCCGTGGGGGCGTCCGTAACAGGATGGTGCTAGGAAAGCTCCGTCCCTTGACGCCCCCCGGTGACGGGAAACTCTAGATCCGGCCCCTCTGGGAAGAGTGATTCAGTTCGCTCTTTTCCGGGAGTGGTCGGTCAAGTCCTCAGTCTACCCCCCACCTGCGTCATTGGAGGACGAAATGGGGCGACCGCACAGGAGCTGGACCGAGCCGTGGGCCGCTTGAAAGGCCGGAACATTCGCGCCAGGACCCGACGGAATTCCCGGCCGGCCTGGGCGTTGAGTTCGAGCCACCAACAGGCTGGCAGCTGTTCACCAGCTGCCTGCAACGCCTCGTTCCCTTGTGGGCTCGGGGGCGTGAGCCCGAATGGTCCTCTGAAGAAGGCAGACAGTCGATTGATTGAGAATTTTGCCGCCCGTCTGGCGGGCATCTGTCGCGTGTCGGTCCCGATCTCGCCGAAACCAGTTCGGCTTCCGACGGGAGCGTTCCACCATCGACGCGGTTCGCGCGTCCGCTCCTGTCGGAGCAGGCTGTGTCCTGGCGCGGCGTATGCTGGCGATAAAATACTGATATCGTCAACGCCTTCACCTCTGCCCTGGGACGCGATAAGGGGGACTTTTACACCATGGTGTTCCCCCACCTGCAAGGCGCGTGATCGCGGACTACTTGCGCGACAGGTACATCTTGTACATGGACCGAGATTGGCAATGAGATCCGGAGGATCCAGCGGGTCTCCACAGGGGTCGGTTTTGGGGTCTGTTACTGTGGAATCTCGCCTACGACTCTGTTCCGCGAGTCGAGCTCCTCGGCCGGCGGCATATGTCAACTACGCTGACGACACGTTGCGGTCGCCAGCGGGACTCCTTCGAGAGGACCAAGGAGCTCGCCGGAGCTTGGGCGAAATCGTCGTCGCCAAAGTCCACGAGCTGGGACTGGAGGTAGCGCCCACAAGACTGAGGCGCCATGGTTCCACAAACGCCGCGGAGCAGGAACCACCCGACTCGTGCGTCCGAGCAGGTGAGTCGAAGTCGAGGGGCGGTACATGAAGCACTCAGGCCTCACCTTGGATAGGCCGCTGGGGCTTCGAAGAGCACTTTGGAGCGCCTGGTCCCCCGGATCGAGGGTAGCGGCGCGGCGCACAGACTGGCCCAACTTCGGGGACCGAGTGAGGAAGTTCGCCGCCCTATAAGCCGGGGTCGTACGATCCGTAGCCCTCTTATGGGCGCCCGTATGGGCGAAGAGGTTGAGCCATCCGACGCTGCAGGGACTAAGATCTACAGCGTCCAGCGTGGTGATGGCCATACACGGGTCGCAATGAGGATACCGACGGTATCGTTCGAGGTGGTGAAATATCCTGGCTCGCTTTCCACCTTCTGGATATTCTGGCGGACATGGACGCGAGGGTGTATCACCGGATTGCGTCCTACGCCAGAGCCAGGCGGCAGCGAGCCAGAAGAGGCGCTCGAGGCGGTAAAACGGTAGGAACGACGTATCGCATTCGCGACGTGGCGCGCAAGGTTCCGGGCGAGGAGCAGAATGCGCGCAAACGCGTCGTCGGAGCATTCCAAGCCGGTCTCGAAGCCCGGATGCAGCGACGATGGAGGAAGACTCACTCACAGACTTACGCAGGTGATCACCGGGCACGGTTGCTTCGGTGATTACCTTTCCGTAAGATCGGTCGCGAGGCGACGGCGAATTGTTTCCACTGTGGCGGTAACGATCAAGACTCCGCATCGCAATACCGCCGCTTGCTCCGGCGTAGCCGAGCGGCGGGTCTTGGTCGGTCACATCGGACGGAACCCGTCCCCGCCAGCAGTCGTGTCGGCGATGCTAAAAGCGGGAATCGGCGCGGAGGGCTGTAGCCTCCCTTCATGACCGTAATGGTCCGAAAGCGTAAGCCGCCGGAGCGGGACAGAGAGGACCGATCCTGCCTGGAGATTTAAGCCGATCGGCGTCAAGCGCCTCGTCACGGCCCCTCTTATCGGTGATCCCCTACCGTAACGTCTCTTACTGGTCAGTTGACGATCGAGTGGGGCCCGACCGTCCAGTATGAGCGACCCGAGGAGGACGACGGCAACGACGTGGTACCGTGTCGTCGTGATAGTTCCGCGAGGGTTCTGGGGGCGCAGCAGATCTTCCACCGCCCCCGACCGCAGTTTAGTAGCCGCGGTTGCGCAGTTCCTAACGGAAGATCCCGCGACCCCGCGAGCGTTGGTGGCGACCACCGTGGGTTTTAGTCGGTGCGAGTCCGACATAAATCTGCCCTTGCCTTTCGCGAGGGCGGGTATGCGCAGGCATTTCCCCACGCCAAAAAAGGTTAGGTTAGGTTGGGGTGCCACGTCAGAAAACCTCGAGTGTCTGGTCGTTATTTCCTTTCGATACTACTGTATCCGGAGGAAAGGCAACGCCGGGACGGTGCACCCCGGCACTGGTGATGACACGCCGTTGCCAGTGGCGAATGTTCTGGACAGGGGATAGTTGCCTGCGTGTCCCTCTGATAAGCGGGAGGGCACCAGAGTGTAGGTCGTAATTTTGACGCAAACCGGAGGAAAGGCAACCGAATGATGGTGCGCATTGGGAACCGTTGACGATACGTCGTTCGCGCCCAATGCGCAGGGAGGCGATTTCCGATTTCTTGCATTCAGGCAACATTACGATTGCAGTGTAAGTATTAAACCTGGCACGACATATCGCTCTCAGTGCCTAATGCTCATAGTGAGGGACGGGCTCGGTGTGCACTAACACTGCCTCCGCACAACCGTCCAAAACTGGGGAGTTACGTCGGCTCCACCAGCGCGCGCCGTAACCCGCTGTACTCTCTTCGGGAGCCCAGCTGACGATTATAGGGTACGTTGAGGTGCATTGGAGCGGAGGGCTTGCCTTAATTGGCCGGCCCGCGAAGGATCACTCTATAAAACCAGACGGCGAAGTCTTAAAACCTGTGGGTACCGGACGCCCCCACAGTATGTAGTCTGCCTCGGAAAGCGTAACCCGGGAGATCGACCTGTTATTTCGTCCACAAACGTGGGAACCAAAATAATTACATACAAACCAAACAACATGAGAGTAGATAGCGATGATGGTGACTCTATGCTAAGCGATGGAGTCGCTCACAAAACAGAAAAAGGAAGTGGCGGGAGAAAGCGTCCTTCCATGGATGCAGGTGTCGGTTCTGTTTCGGCTTAACGTTGCAGGATGGAAAGGGCTCCGGGCATGGCAGCAACATCTGCCAAGAGAGAGGGTCGAGGAGGCCCCAACTACGGGGGCAATATGTTGGCCCTCGCCCAGGCAAAATGGCGTTGGTGGCCGCTAAGGAAGCGGAGTTGAGGTGGAGGCGGAGGCGGAGGTTGTTTCAGCGTCTCGACAGCTCGAGCCGGCAGGATAACAACCCTGTCAGGTCGTCGTCTGGCGACTTCGAAGTTGGCAGCAGGCAAAGAGGATAGAGGACAGCATCGGCGTCATCACCATGGTGGCCACAAGGTCTAAGAACCTAAAGAGGCATATGGGTGAAGGCGCTGAAGGAGGCTGCAGAGAATGTGAGTGAGGTCACCCGAGCTCTGCAGCGACGCTGGCCACTCCGAAGACAGGGCGGCTGCGGGCGAACAACGCTCGCCTACAAGGCGAGAAGTGTCGCAGCTGAGGAAGGAAGTGGCTGATCTGCGGATGCAAATCAGCCGGCCAGCCAACAATCTGAGGGAGAGCAAGGGAGGGCTCGTGCGCTCGATCATTGACCAGGTTGGGTCAATGATCAGTGCCAGATTGCCGCTGGAGGACCGTCTCCTGCCGGAAAAGCGCCTCCGCCCCCGTTAGCGGCGGACAAGAGGCTGGAAGCAGTGCCCGGTCCCTCATCCAGCTCTTCGCCTTCCCAGGCACCGGTTATGACAAAACCGCCTGTCATGGCGGCTGGCGTCAAATCGGCTGTAGCTGGAGTTGCGGTGGCCGCAAAGCGCCCAAAAGGGAAACGGGCAGGCCATAAAGGAGGAGCCCAAAGAGAATTGTGAGTCCCGACCCCTGCCACTTGCACACCTGAGTCTATGGATCAACCCTGGACGACGGTGGTCAGGAAGAACAAGAGCAAGGGAGGAAGGCAAAGCAGAGTGGCAAACCGAGGCGGTCAAAATTTCAGCTCCACGATCCTCTGCTGTGGTGGTGACCCTGGAGCCGGAGGCAGCGGCTGCAGGTATCACCGTTGACGTTATTACCGAGGCGAGGCGAAAATCGCCTAGCCTCCTCGGTATAACTGGGATGCCTTCCGCATCTGCGCCACGGGGAGCTCCGGATGTTCGAAATCCCCGGCGCGAACCCGGAGCAAAGGCGGACGCCCTCGCTCAAAATTGAGCGGGTGTAACAGCGGGCAAAGGTCCGGTATCCCGGACCGGCAAAGACTGCTGAAGTCAAGGTGTCCGGTCTGGACCGACTCACCACAGCAGAGGATGTAGTAGCGGCGGTGATGAAGGCTGGCGGCTGTCCCCATGACACCATTAAATGCAGCGAGGTCCTGCGGCATCCCGCAGGCCTTGGGATGGCCCCTGGGTCCGCGCCCCGTGGCTGCCGCCAAAAGGTGGCCGCCGGGGACGCCTTATGGTCTCATGGGTGGCAGCTGAGGTGAGCTCGTGGAGCCCTCACTCTTAGGTGCTTCCGCTGGGTTTCGAGGCGGGGCACGTGGAGGGCCCAGTGTGCGACGCAATCGATCGACCGGGGAGCTAAAGCGCCGGGATGTGGTCAACCTGGCCGCGCGGCAACATGCTCCGCTACCCTGCTGCTGGTGTGCGTCGCCGCAAAGAAACCGGTGACCACAGAATGGGGGAAGGCCTGCAAAGCGCCTTCCAAGGCCAGAAAAGGCCGGTCCGCCTGTTGCCACTGGCAAACTGACCAGCCAGCCGATGGAGACGCGTCCCGAGACCCTGGGACCACTCCAGCCAGCCGCCGCAGGGGATGAGGAGAGCGTAGGCATACTCGACTTCTTACGACTCGAGTGACGGACTCGGGGAAGTCTGTCGCTCGTATGAGTCAGCGAGGTGAGCCCGCCCGGTGTTCCCGCGCGCTCTCAAAACAGGGGTCCAAATCTGGCGAGGCCACACAACTGGCCGCCACCAGCTGTGCACGCGGAAGAATGCTCACAGCGTACCCGCATGCACAGCACTGGATGAGTGAAGAAGGAACGCCGTGGGGTTTTGTAGTCGGTGCGAGAGTCGACATAACCCGCCTCGTCCCCGCAGGGCGGTATGCGTGAGCATTTCCCCACGAAAAAAAAAAAAAAGGTTAGGTTAGGTTGGGTTAGGTTAGGTTAGGTTAGGTTAGAGTTGGGTTAAGGTTAGGTTGGGTTAGGTTAGGTTAGGTTAGGTTAGGTTGGGTTGGGGTGCCACGTCAGAAAACCTCCTCGATTGCCTGGTCGTTGAATTTCCCTTTGATACTGTGTATCGGGGGAAAGAGCAACGCCGGGACAATGCACCCTGGGCGCGGTGATGATACGTTGTTGCCAGTGGCGAATGTTCTGACAGGGGGACTGCTCTGCGTAACCCTCCTGATAATGGAGCACAGCGGAGTGGCTGAAGTTGCATTTCCTCTTGATTTCCGTATCCGGAGAAAGGCAACCGACAAATAGTGCGTGGGAACTGGTGACGATACGTCGTTCTCAGTGTCCAATGCGCGCGGGTGAAACTGCATTTCCCTTGATCAAAAGTATCCGGGGAAAGGCAACAAATGATAGTGGGTATTTGGGAACTGGTAACGATATTTCGTTTTTCAGTGCCTAATGCTCATAGTGGAGAGGGACAGGCTCGGTGTGCACTCACACCGCCGGGCACTCAACCGTCAAAACTGGGGAGTTACGTCGGCTCTCCCAGCACGCCGTAACCGCTGTACTCTCTTCAAAGACCCCAGCGTTGACGATTATGGGGTACGTCGAAGTCTGCAGCGGAGCGGAGCTTGCCTTAATTAGCCGGCCGCGAGGAGTAAATCTCTATAAAAAATCAGACAGCAGAAGTCTTAAAAGCCTGTGGTACCGGATGCCCCACAGTATGTAGTCTGCCCTCGGAAAGAGCGTAACCCGAGATCGACCTGTTATTTCGTCAAAACGTGGGAACAAAATGAGCAAACCTAATACAAAAACAAGATGCATTGTGGATAGTGACGACGACACGAGCGACTCTATGCTCAGCGTAGAGTCATTCGACGAAGAAGAAGTGGGAAAGCGACGCTTCTAAGGACGCAGGTATTGGTGCCGGTCGGTAACGGGCCTGGATGGAAAAACAGCCAGGCATGACAGCGTCGGCCAAGAGGTAGAGGACGACCTCCGACGACAGGGGAATTACGTCGGCCTTGCCGGGCAAAATAGGTTGAGGTGGCCGCTAAGGAAGCGGAATTGAGGTTGGAGGCGGAGGCGGAGATCGCATCATCGTCTCGTCAGCTCCGCACCGGCAGGAAGTCAGCCTGTCCAGGTCGTCGTCAACGATGGCGACTTCGGGGCAACGACGGAGCTTGAAAGAGGATCGAGGACAGTGTAGGCGTCATCACCATGGTGGCCACAAGGTCACAAACCTTAAAGGCATGTATGGGTGAAGGCGCTAAAAAGGAGGCTGCGGAGGAATGTCCAGCGAGGCCGCTAAGACTCTGCAGCGACGCTGTACCTCGGACGAGACTAGGAAGCTGCAAACTGATAGCAGCTCGCCTCCAAGGCGAAGTGTCGCAGCTCCAGGAAGGAGGTGGCTCATCTGCAGATGCAGGTGGAACGGCCCAGCCAGCGCAGTCGGGCAGAAAATCGTGCGCTCGATCATTGACCAGAGTGGGAGGTCCGTGATCAGCGCCAGGATTCGCTGCCTTGGAGGACCATCTCCTTCCGGAGAAAGCGTCTTCGCCCCTCACTGGCAGCGGACAAGAGACCAGAGGCGGTGCCGGTCCACCATCCAGCCTTCGCCTTCCCAGGCACCGGCTCGCAAAGCCGCCTGTCAAGGCGCGTTAAGCCGGCTGTAGTGGGGTCTTCTGCGGCCCGAAGCATCCCCAAAGGGCGGAGCAAGGCCGCGAAGGAAGGACAAAAGATGGCAACAGAGTCGACCTCTGCCACCAGCGCCGCAGTCTAAGGATCAACCATGGACAACGGTGGTGAAGAGGAAGGGACACAGAAGCAGGGCGGAAAGGCGGCAAAGGGTCGGCTTGAACCCGCAAAGAAGGGCGGTAAAAGATTGCGACTCCGCGATCGTCCGCTGTAGTAGTGACCCGCAGCCGGAGGCTGTGGCGGAAGCGTCACGCGTGAGGTGATTACCGGGCGAAGGCGAAAATAAACCTCGCCGCCCTCGGTATAACCGAGATGCGTTTCCGAATCTGCGCCACGGGGGCTCGTATGTTCGAGATCCAGCGCAGACAGCGGGGACAAGGCGGACCCTCGCCAAAAGGTTGAGGAGGTGTTCACCACAGCGGGCAAAGGGGTCGGGTGTCTAGACCGGCAAAGACAGCCGGTGGGTGTCCGGTCTAAGATGATTCGGCCTCTGTGGAGGAGGATGTGGTGGCGGCTGTAGCTATCGTTGGCGAGTGACTGTCCCAGGGACACTATTAAAGGCGAGTCATACGGTATCCCGCAGGCCTCAGGATAACCCTGGGTTCGGTGTCCCGTGGCTGCTGCCAAAAGGTGGCTGCCGCAGGACGTCTGATGTCTCGTGGGTGGTGGCCGAGGTGAAGCTCGTGGGGCCCTCACCTCTTAGGGTGTTCCGCTGTTTTGAGGCGGGACACGTGAGGGCTCAATGCGACGCACCGATCGACCGGGGAGCTGTGCTGCCGCTGTGGCCAGCCTGGCCATAAGGCGGCGCAGTCTCCGCTACCCGCGCGTTGTGCCATTGTGCGTTGCCGCAAAGCTCGGCGGACCACAGAATGGGGGAAGGCGTAACGCGCCTTCCAAGGCCGGAAAAAGGCCGGTCCGCCCGTTGCCACCTCGGCAACCGACAGCCAGCCGATGGAGGAGGAAGTCCCATGACCCTGGGACCTCCACAGCCGCCGCAGGGAAGGTGAGAGCGTAGGAGTACTCCGAATTCCCCCTTACGACTCGAACGATGGACACGGGGAGGTCTGTCGCTCAATACAAAGTCCAGCGAGGTGAGGCGCGCCCGGTGTTCCCGCGCGCTCTCAACACGGAATCAAACTGCCGGGGCCGCAATGGCGAGCCGCCTGCCAGCTGTGCACGCGGAAGAATGCTCACAGCCTTGCGCATGCACAGCACTGGGTGGAGCGATGGAGACACCGTGGGGTTTTAGTCGGTGCGAGTCCGACGCCCGCCCTCGTCCCGCGGGGCGGTATGCGTAAACATTTCCCCACGAAAAAAAAGGTTAGGTTAGGTTCCCCGAAGGGTTCTCGCTTTGTCGTAGCGGGGGCTTAGTAACTGTGGCTTGGTCACCCACGGTGAAGCTAAGAGGAACCCAAATGGCCGGCCGAAGGCGCTCTGAGGCCGGCCCGAGGTGGCCGCTCAGGTGAGCTCTTTGTAAGGTTAACCTCGGATGCGTGTCAGTGGACTGCTGGGGGTGGAAGTGGCGGAGCAGGGCCGCCTTCCCCACCCTCAGTAGCCGAGGCGGAGTCGCGGAGGGAGGAGTGTCGGTTTTACGTTGCCGCTCTCCTATCCTCCGCGACTCAAGCGAAGTCGCACCGCATGATGCGGCTGTGGTGGGGCCGCGGGGAAGAGGAGTGTCGGTGTTTCGTTGCGCTCACCCTGTCATCCGCGGCCGAACGTGGTCGGTGGTGGAGCCGCAGACCATCCTGCAGGGGCTGGGTTGGCTTAGTGCTTTCCTGGCCCCATGGCTCCTGGGGGAGGCGGACTCGGGGGAGTCCGTTTCCCACCAGAAGGAGGCCGAGGATGGAAGGCGCGTCCGTGTTCCGGCGCGCCTTGCAGGAGAAGTGGAGAGGGGATGTCACTCCCCGAAAGAGGGGGCTGGCTTGCCGGCCAGCGCAGGTGGGGTCGCGGAAGTGTGCGGCGTTCCCGTGGCCCGCCATACGCGACGAAGGTGGAACACCATGGGGTTTTAGTCGGTGCGGAGTCCGACGCAACCCTGCCGCCCCGCAGAAGTGAATTTATGCGTAGGCATTTCCCCATGTAAAAAGGTTAGGTTAGGTTGGGGTGCCACGTCAGAAAACCTCCTCGAGTGCCTGACCGTTGAATTTCGCTGATACTATTGTATCCAGGGAAGGCAACGCCGGAGACAGTGCACCAGAGCACTGGTGATGATACGTTGTTGCCAGTGGCGAATGTTCTGACAGGGGATGGCTGCTCTGCGTGTCCTCTGATAAGCGGAGGAGCTGTAGGTGGCTGGGGGTTGCATTTCCTCTTGATTTCCGTATCCGGAGGAAGGCAACCG
This sequence comes from Teinopalpus imperialis, assembly GCA_029286865.1. Classification (NCBI taxonomy): domain Eukaryota; kingdom Metazoa; phylum Arthropoda; class Insecta; order Lepidoptera; family Papilionidae; genus Teinopalpus; species Teinopalpus imperialis. Next base: position 28,057 of record JAGSMU010000183.1, on the reverse strand, counting down.
ACCGATAATTGCGCATTGGGAGCTGGTGACGATACTTCGTTCCCCGGTGTCCAATGCGCCAGTCAGAAAGGTGCATTTCTCCTTGATCAAAGTATCGGGGAAAGGCAACAAAATGAAAAGGAGCGTGCATTAGGGAACTGGTGGCGATTCGTCGTTGGCGGTGCCTGAATGCTCTGGTCAATGGGGGACGGGCTCGGTGTGCGCTTTTACCGCCGCCGGGCACTCCAGCCAAATCGGGAAGCGTCGTGGGAAATTTACATTTCTCGCTTGATTTCATCAGGGGAAGGCAATAAATGATGATGGGTATTAGGAACTGGTGACGATATATCGTTTCCAGTGCCTGAAATATGATGGTGGGACAGGTCCGGTGTGCACTCACACCTGCCGCCGGGCATTCAACCGTCAAAACTGGGGAGTTACGTCGGCTCTCCCGGCGCGCCGTAACCCGCTGTACTTTCGTCAAAGACCCAATTGTTGACGATGTGGGGTACGTCGAAGTGCAGCGGGCGGAGGCTTACCTTAATTGGCCGGCCCGCGGTAAACCTCTATAAAATAATAATCAGACAGCGAAGTCTTGAAAACCTGTGTGGGTACAGGCGACTACAGTATGTATGCTTGTCTCGGAATGAGCGTCGCAGGGGATCGACCGTCTTTTCGACCTTAATCATTGGGAACAAATGCCAGGCAATTTGAAAAACAAAGCTTGAGGTGAATGGTGACGACACGAGCGACTCTAATGCTTAGCGTGGAGTCACTCGATGAAAGAAGAGTATAGCAGGGAGGAAACGTCCGTCCTAGGACGCAGAGATCAGTGTTGGTCCGGCGTGGGCCAAGATGGCTGGGCAGTGGTCGGGGAAGGCAGCAACACCTGCAAACGAGGGTCGAGGACGACCCCAACGACTGAGAGGTACGTAGGCCTTACCAGACAAAATGGCGTTGGTGGCCGCGCTAAAGAAACGGAAATGAGGGCAGAGGCGGAGGCGGAACTAGCATCGTCGTCTCGTCAGCTCCAGAGCCCCGGCAGGATAACAACCTGTCGGAGTCGTCGTCAACGATGGCGACTTCGAGCCGGCGTCAGACTGCAGAAGAGGATCGGGGACAGCGTCGGCGTCATCTCCATGGTGGCCCAAAGGTCAAAAGAACCTTAAAGACGTGTGGGTGAAGGCGCTGAAGGAGGCTGCAGAGAACGTGGCGAGACCGCAAAGAGACTCTGCAGCGACGCCAGCCCTCAGGAAGGGAACACGGAAACTACGGGCGGACAACGCTCGCCTCCAAAGGCGAAGGTGTCGCAGTTGCAGGAAGGAGATTTCTGCGGATGCAGATCGGTAGCCAAACGATGGGGTGAGGGAGCGGGTAGGGAGGAGCTGGCGTTCGATCAGGCTGACCAGGTGGGGTCGAAGTCAACGCCAGGTTCGCGCTTGAGGACCGCCTCCTGCCAGAAAAGCGTCTCCGCCCACCACTGGCGGCGGATAAGAGACCGAGGATGCGGTTCCTGGTCCACTGTCCAGCCCGCTTCGCCTTCCCTGTCGCACCCACAAAGCCGCCACCAAGGACTTCGCGCCGCTAAGGCAGCTGCAGCGAAGTCTTCCTGGCCCAAACATCCGGAATGGGCGTGATGGAAGGTAAAAAGACGGCAGATGAGTCCCGAATTTCACCCGCAGTTGCCACCAGTCTACGGAGCAACCGTGGACTACGGTGGTGAAAGAAGGGGGCTCAAGAAAAGGGTGGGAAGGCGGCGGTGAAGGTATCCCGGCCAGCCGCAAAGAGGGCAGTCAAAGTTACGCTCCGCGATCCTCTGCTGTGGTGGTGACCCTGGAGCCTGAGGGCTGTAGCGGCGGGTGTCACCTATCGGCTGTGATACCGAGGGCAGAAGGCGAAGCCAGAAATCCTTTCCCTCCGGGTACTCTTCAGAATCACGCTTCCGCATCTGCCGCCACGGGGAGACTCGGATGTTCGAAATCCCCTGGCGCGAATAGCGGAGCAAAGGCGGACGCCCTGGCTCAAAATTAGGCAGGAATGCTCAGATGGAAAACGTGTGCGAGTATCCAGACCGGCAGAGACTGCAGAAGTCAAGGTGTCAGTCTGGACGACTCCACCACAGCAGAGGACGTAATTGCGGGCAGTGACAAAGGCTGGCGGCTGTCCCAGGACGCTGTAAGGTGTGGGGTCTGATATCCGCAGGCCTTGGGATGGCCTGGGTCGGTGCCCCGTGGCTGCCGCTAAAACGGTGGCTGCCAGCGGGCATATTTATGGTCTCATGGGTGGCAGCCGGGGTGAAGCTCGTGGAGCCCTCACACCTCTGAGGTGTTCCCGCTGTTTTGAGGCGGGACGTGAGGGGGCTCAGTGCGACGCACCGATCGACCGGGAGGAGCTGTGCTGCCGCTGTGGTCAGCCTGGCCACAGGCGGCAACATGCTCACTTACCCACTGTGCCGGTGTGCGTCGCCACCAGCTCGGCGGACCACAGAGTGCTGGGGGAAGGCCTGCAACGCGCCTTGCTTCCAAAGGCCAGGAAAAGGCCAGTCCGCCGGTGCCTCGGCAACCGACCAGCCAGCCGATGGAGGAGGAAGCGTCCCACGACCCTGGGAGCACTCACGGTCGCACCGGGAGGAAGAGCGTAGGCGTACTCCAGTTCCCCGCCGAGCTCGAGCGATGGACACGGGGAGGTCTGTCGCTCCAACGAGTCAGCGGGTGAGCGCGCCCGGTGTTCCCGCGCGCTCTCCGTGGGGCTGCGTCTGCAGGGCACAAACTGGCGCCGCTGCTGCAGGAAGAGAATGCTCACAGCGTACCCGCATGCAATTGCGGGTGGGCAGAAGGGAACACCGTGGGGTTTTAGTCGGTGCAGGTCCGACGCAACCCGCCCTCGTCCCCGCAGGGCGGGTATGCGTGAAACATTTCCCCACGAAAAAAAAAAAGGTTAGGTTAGGTTAGGTTGGAGCGTTGGGAGTTGCATTTCTCCTTGATCCGTATCGGGGAAGGCAACAAATGATAGTGGGTATTAGGAACTGGTGACGATATATCGTTTCCAGTGCCCTATGCTCATAGTGGAGGACGGGCTCGGTGTGCACTCACACTGCCGCCGGGCATTCAACCGTTCAAAACTGGGGAGTTGTCAGCTCTCCCAGCGCCGTAACCCTTGTACTCGTCAAAGACCCCAGTGTTGACGATAATGGGGTACGTCGAAGTGCGAAAGCCCGGAGCCCGGAGGGCTTGCCTTAATTGGCCGGCCCGCGAGGAGTAAACCTCTATAAAATAATCAGACAGCGAAGTCTTGAAAACCTGTGGGTACCAGGCGACCCCCACAGTATGTAGCCTTGTCTCCGGAATAGGCGTCACCCGAGGGATCGACCGTCTTTTCGACCTTAATCGGTAGGAGAACAAATAGGCAATTTGAAAAAGCAAAAACTTGAGGGTAGATGAAATGACGATGACACGAGCGACTCTATGCTTAGCGATGAGTCACTCGATGAAAAGAGTATAGCAGGAGGAAACGTCCGTCTAAGGACGCAGAGATCAGTGTTGGTCCGGCGATGGGCCAAGATGTGGGCAGTGGTCGGGGAAGGCAGCAACACCTGCCAAACGAGGTCGGGGACGACCCCAACGACTGGGGAGCGTAGGCCTTGCCAAGGCAAAATGGCGTTGGTGGCCGCTAAAGAAGCGGAAATGAGGGTAGAGGCGGAGGCGGAACTAGCATCGTCGTCTCGTCAGCTCGGGCCGGCAGGATAACTAACCCTGTCCGGAGTCGTCGTCAACGATGGCGACTTCGAGCCGGCGTCGGAGCTGCAGAGAGGATCGGACAGCGTCGGCGTCATCTCCATGGTGGCCCAAAGGTCAAGGGCAGGGCGTGTGGGTGCTTGAAGAGCGCTGAAGGGCTGCAGGGCAATAGCGAGACCGCAAAGACTCTGCAGCGACGCTGTGCCTCGGAAGAACTTACGGAAACTGCAGGCGGACAGCGCTCGCCTCCAGGCGAAGAGATGTCGCAGTTAAGGAAGGAGGTGGCCACTGCGAGTGCAGATCGACCAGCCAAACGAACAAGTCAGGGAGCAGGTAGGGAGGAGCTGGCGCGTTCGATCATTGACCAGGTGGGGTCAATGATCAGCGCCAGAGTTCGCCGCGCGAGGACCGCCTCCTGCCAGAGAAAGCGTCTCCGCCCACCACTGGCGGCGGATAGAACCGGATGCGGTTCCTGGTCCACTGTCCAGCCCTTCGCCTTCCCTGGCATCGGCACCGCAAAGCCGCCTGCCAGGCACTCAGCGATAGGCCAGCTGCGGCGAGAATCTTCACCAATGGCCCCAGGAAACATCCAAGGAGGCGGAGCGAGGCCCGTGATGGAAGAGTAAAAGACGGCAGATGAGTCGAATTTCACCACCGGTGCCACAGTCTACAGAACAACCGTGGACTTCACGGTGGTGAAGGGCTCAAGAAAAGTGGGAAGGCGGCAGTGAAGAGTATCAGCCAACCCGCAAGAGAACGTCAAGATTGCAGCTCCGCGATCCTCTGCTGTGGTGGTGACCCTGGAGCCTGGGGCTGTGGCGGCGGGTGTCACCTACATCGACATGTGCGAGGCGAAGGCGAAAATAAATCTAGCCTCCTCGTATAGCAGAGATGCGCTTCCCGCATCTGCGCCACGGGGAGGGCTCCGGATGTTTCGAAATCCCTGGCGCGAATGGAGAGTAAAGCGAACGCCTGGCTCAAAAATTGAGCAGGTGCGCGATGGAAAACGTGTGCAGTATCCAGACCGGCGAAGACTGCAGAGTCAAGATTGTCCGGTCTGGACGGCTCACTACAGCAGAAGGGCGTAGTGCGAGGCGGTAACAAAAGGCTGGCGGCTGTCCCAGGACGCTGTAAAGTGCGGTGAGGTCCTGCGATATCCACCGGGACCTTGCAGGATGGCCTAAGGTCCGGTGCCCGTGGCTGCCACCGCTAAAACGGTGGCTGCCAGCGGGCGCTTATGGTCTCATGGGTGGCAGCCGAGGTGAAGCTCTGGGGCCCTCACCTCTGAGGTGTTTCCCGCTGTTTTGGGGGCGGGACACGTGAGGGGAGCTCAGTGCGACGCACCGATCGACCGGGGAGCTGTGCTGCCGCTGTGAGTCAGCCTGGCCACAAGGCGGCAACATGCTCCATACCCGCGTTGTGCCGTGTGCGTCGCCGCAAAGAAACCGGCGGACCACAGGAGAATGGGGGAAGGCCTGCAACGCGCCTTCCCAAGGCCGGAAAAGGCCGGGGCCGCCGTTGCCACCTCGGCAACCGACCAGCCAGCCGATGGAGGAGGAAGTCCCACGACCCTGGGGCACTCCACAGTCGCCGCAGGGGAAAGGTGAGGCGTAAGGCGTACTCAGAAATTCCCCCTTACGACTCGGCGATGGACGTACGGGGTCTGTCATCTCAACGCACGAGTCAGCGAGGTGAGAGCGCGCGCCCGGTGTTCCCGCTCTCAAAGAGCATAAACAAAGTCTGCCGGGGCCACACAACTGGCGCCACCGCTGTACGCGGAAGAATGCTCACAGCGTACCCGCATCTCACACAGTACTTGGGTGGAGCGAAGGAACACCGTGGGGTTTTAGTCGGTGCGAGTCCGACGCCGCCCGCCCTCGTCCCCGCGGGGGCGGTATGCGTAAACATTCCCACGAAAAAAAAAAAAAAGGTTAGGTTAGGTTAGGTTGGGCGTTGTGGGAGGTTGCATTTCTCCTTGATCAAAGTATCCGGGGAAAGGCAACAAATGATGAGTAGGTATTAGGAACTGAGTGACGATATATCGTTTTCAGTGCCTAATGTAGTGGAGGCTCGGCGGTATTGTGCACTCACACTGCCGCCGGGCATTCAACCGTTCAAAACTGGGGAGTTACGTCGGCTCTCCCAGCGCGCCGTAACCCGCTGTACTTTCGTCAAAGACCCCAGTATTGACGTGTGGGGTACGTCGAAGTGCAGCGGAGCGGAGAGCTTGCCTTAATTGGCCGGCCCGCGAGGAAGTAAACCTCTATAAAATAATCAGACGAAGTCTTGAAAACCTGTGGTGCAAACCCCACGGTATGTAGCCTTGCCCTCGGAATGGCGTAACCCGGGGAGTCGACCTTTGCTGAAATCCACAATCATTAGGAATAGTATAGGAAAGAAAACAACAAATATATGACGGCAATGGACGGTGATGACGGCACGGTGACTCATGCTCAGCGTAGAGTCATTCAAAACGAACGGAGAACAAAACAAGAAAACGTCCTTCTAAGGACGCAGTAATCAGCGGAGGTTCGGTAACGGGCCAAAATGGAGGACACAGCCAGGGCACGACATCTGCCAAAAGGTCGAGGAGGCCTCGACAGCGAAGCGTGCATTAGGACTGGCCAAGGCTAAAATGGCGTTGGTGGAGGCCAGAAGGGAGGAGGAGGTTGGAGGCGGAGGCGGACATCGCCGTCGTCTCTGTCATCCGTGCCGGCAGGATATCAACCCTGTCGGAGTCGACATCGAACGTGAGCGACTTCGAGCCAGCATCGGAGCTACAAAGAAGTTGAAAGGGACGGCGTCGGCGTCATCTCCATGGTAGCCCACAAGGTCTAAGAACCTGAAGGGCATCTGGGTGAAGGCGCTGAAGGAGGCTGCAGAGACCGTTAGTGAGACCACTAAGACTCTGCAGCGCCGCTGTACAGGACAACGCTCGCCTCAAGGCGAGGTGTCGGGAGATTGAGGAAGGAGGTGGCATACCTGCGGATGCGGGAGTGGACACGCCCTTAAACCAACATCGAGGGCGGGTAAGGAGGAGCTCGTGCGTTCGATCATTGACCAGGTAGGAGTCAATGATCAGCGCCAGTTCGCGGCGCTGGAGGATCGTCTCCTGCCCGAAGCGCCTTCGCCCTCCCACTGGCGGCGGATGATAGGAGACCGGAGGCAGTGCCCGGTCCTCGTCCTGCCCTGCCTGCCCAGGCACCGGTTGTCGCAAAACCGCCTGTCAAGGTGGCTAGTGTTAAACCGGCAGTCACCGGGGGTGCCACGGCCCCGAAACGCCCTAAGGGAAGAGGGCGAGCCCGCTAACCAGGCAAGAGAAAGGAAGAGGCCCGACCCTGTACGCCAGCACCTCAGTCCATGGACAAGCCCTGGACCACGGTAGTTGGGAAGGACATAAAGGCAAGGGAGGAAGGCAACGAAAGGTGTTGGCAAGCCGAAGGCGGTCAAGATCGCGACTCCGCGAAGCTCTGCTGTGGTGGTGACCCTGGAGCCGGAGGCTGCGGCTGCAGGAGTCACCTACATCGAAGTTATTACCGAGGCGAGGGCGAAGATTAATCTCGCCGCCCTCGGTATAACTGAGATACGATTCCGCATCTGCGCCACAGGGGCTCCGAATGTTCGAGATCCCTGGCGCAGGCAACGATAAAAGGCAGACGCCCTCGCTAAAAAACTGGAGCGAAGTGCTAGCAGCGGCGGGCGAAGCGAGTGCGGGTATCAGACGGCGAAGACTGCTGAGATCAAGGTCTCCGGTCTGGATGACTCTGCCACAGCAGAGGAAGTGGCGGCTGTGACAAAGGCTGGCGGCTGTCCCAGGAAGCTGTGAAGTGCAGCGAGATCCTGCGGTATCCGCAGGCCTTGGATAGCCTGGGTCAGTGCCCGTGGCTGCCGCCAAAAGGTGGCAGCCGACGAACACTGTATGGTATCCTGGGTGGCGTCCGCGGTCAAGAGCTGGTGGAGCCCTCACCTCTGAGGTGCTTCCGATGTCTTGAAGCGGGCCACGTGAGGGCTGGAGATGCGACGCTACAGTCGACCGGGGAACTCTGCTTTCGCTGTGTCAGCCTGGCCACAAAGCGGTACGAAGTGCTCCGCCACCCGCGTTGTGCCGTGTGCGTCGCCGCGAAGAACCAGCGGACCACAGGATGGGAGGAAGGCTGCTCTGCTGACAAAGAGCGGGGAAAAGGCCGGTCCGCCCGTTGCCACCTCGGCAACCGACCAACCAGCCGATGGAGGAGGAAGCGTCCCGCGACCCTGGGACCACTCCACAGCCGCCGCAGGGGATGAGAGGCGTAAGGCATACTCGATTCCCCCCACTTACGACTCAGTGATGGACTCGGGAAGTCTGTCACTCATACGAGTCCAGCGAGGTGAGAGCGCGCCCGGTGTTCCCGCGCTCTCAACACAAGGAGCCAAATATGCCGGGGAGCCACACAGCTGGCCGCCACCGGCTGCAATGCACGCGGAAGAATGCTCATAGCGTGCCCGCATGCACAGCACTGGGTGGAGCGATGGAGCACCGTGGGGTTTTAGTCCGGTGCGAGTCCGACATAACCCGCCCTCGTCCCCGCGGGGGCGGGTATGCGTAGGCATTTCCCCACGAAAAAAAAAAAAAAAAAAAGGTTAGGTTAGGATTGGAGTTGGGTTAGGAGTTGGGATTGGGGTTTGGAACTAGGTTAGGTTAAGGTTAGGTTAGGTTAGGTTAGGTTAGGATTAGGTTAGGTTAGGTTAGGTTAGGTTAGGTTAGGTTAGGTTAAGTTGGGATTGGTTAGGTTAGGTTAGGTTAGGTTAGGTTAGGTTAGAGTTCAGATTTAGGATTAGGATTAGGTTAGGTTAGGTTAGGTTAGGTTGGGGTGCCACGTCAGAAAACCTCCTCGAGTGCCTGGTCGTTGAATTTCCTTTGATACTATTGTATCCGGGGAAAGGCAACGCCGAACAGTGCACCCTGGGCACTGGTGATGATACGTTGTTGCCGGTGGCGAATGTTCTGACAAGGGATGGCTGCTCTGCGTGTCCCTCTGATAAGCGGAGGCTGCGGAGTGGCAGAGTTACATTTCCTCATGATTTCCAAATCGGAGAAGGCAACCGAACAATCTCATTGCATTGGGTACTGGTGACGATACGTCGTCCTCAGTGCCCAATGCGCCAGGTGGAGTTGCATTTCTCCTTGATGAAGTATCCGGGGAAGGCAACAAAATGAAGGTGTGCATTGGGAACTGGTGGCGATACGTCGTTAGCAGTGCCTAATGCTCACAGTGTGGGGACGGCGGGCTCGGTGTGCATTTTACTGCCACCGGGCACTCAACAAATCGGCGTTGTGGGAGTTGCATTTCTCCTTGATTTCTGAATCGGGGAAAGGCAACAAATGATAGTGGTATTGGGAACTGGCGACGATATATCGTTTCCGAGGTGCCTAGTAACTCATAGTGGAGGACGGGCTCGGTGTGCGTTTTACTGCCGCCGGGCACTCAACCGTCGAGCGTTGTGGGAGGTTGCATTTCTCCTTGATCAAAGTATCCGGGGAAAGGCGACAAAATGAAGTGCTCATTGGGAACTGAGGTGATGATACGTCGTCCCTCGGTGCCCAATGTGCGGAGTGGAGAGTTGCATTTCTCCTTGGTTCTGTATCCGGGGAAGGCAACAAAAGAAGTGTGCATTGGGAACTGGTGGCGATACGTCATCTCAGTGCTTAATGCATGATGAAGGATTGCATTTCTCCTTGATCAAAGTAGCTCCGAGGAAAGGCAACAAAATGAAAAGTGCGCATTGGGAACTGATGGCGATACGTCGTTCTCAGTGCCCAATGCGCGAATGAGTTGCATTTCTCCTTGATCAAAGTATCCGGGGAAAGGCAGCAAAATGATAATTGGGTATTCGGAACTGGTGACGATATATCGTTCAGTGCCTAATGCTCATAGTGGAGGACGGGCTCGGTGTGCACTTACACACTGCCGCCAGGCGTTGTATCAAACTGGGGAGTTACGTCAGCTTTCCCGGCGCGCCGTAACCCGCTGTACTCTCTTCAAGGACCCAGCGTTGACGGTATGGGGTACGTCGAAGTGCAACGGAGCGGAGGCTTGCCGCAGCAATTGGCCGGCCGCGAGAAGGATCACTCTATAAAACCAGACGGCAGAAGTCTTAAAACCTGTAGGTACCAGGCGGCCCAGTATGTAGCCTTGTCTCTGGAATAGAGCGTCACCCGGAATCGACATTTTATTTCGTCTAACTCGTGGGATTTGTTATGGAATATTCAAACAACCCACAGAGGAGAAGGAGACTTAGCAGCGCTGAGTCTGTAATAACGATCCGAAGGTCCCTCAACATCAAGGGACCAGAGCCAGGAAGGAAGAGCAACATCTGCGGGACCAGTAGTCCCGGCACAGGACAGGCGTGGACGCTTTGCGCGCCAAAGTACGCCTGTGAGTTTGGGCGTGAGAGTGACAGCGGAAGATCCGATCTCCTCAGATCCGCAACCTCGGAAGGTATCCGCAAGGACAAGTGATGGAAGAGGAGAGCCAAGCCTTAGAGCTGTCGTGGCCGACAAATTCCAGGCAGTCACCAGTCTCAGGCACGGACACGGAGTTGGTCGCTGACGAAGAGGAGAGGCATCACAGGACCCTACTGTAGCCCAGGCCAAAACGCGTGCGAAGGAAAGCCTTCAAAACCCGCAGATTTGGGTCGGGAGATGGAGAGCAAATCGACCATGGACTTGGATGCCTGCATCCGGGCCAATCTGCTGGCGGTCGACAAGGTTGCCGATAAATCTGGCAACCTTAAGAGGGTACATTGTGCTGCAGCCTGCGGTTGGCGGCCAGGATGGTCGAGGCAGCCACTGCGGAACTGGCGCGGAGGTCTCCCAGCCCCCAATGTTGAGAGGCTAGAGCGTGAAGACGCTGGAGCTCCGCTCGCAGCTGTCCGAGCTCTCAACAAAGGTAGAAGCTGTCTGGGGAGCTCAGCGCCCTCCCGGGGAGTGGGAACCTCGTGCAGCCATGCCTCCTACTCAGCGAGCTCTAGCGCTCCCGAAGTCGGGAGCGTGGACGATAAGGCTCATGGAGCGCTTGGGGTCTCTCATAGAGGCAGGCTGGCTGCCTTCGGGGCGAAGATCTTCCCAGAGAACCGGTTCATTTGCCAGGGTGCGGCCCGGAAACCTTCCGCGATCGCTGGCGCAGCACTTCTGCACCAGTCCCGGTGCAGGCAGTCCCGCTGCCCTCGCGGGAAGACGAAACGGGCCGCCCTCCCACCCTCCGGTAGCAGGGCTGCCTCCGGTGTAACACCGAGGCCTCTTATAGTGGACGATGTGCCAGCATCCACGTCGTGGGCACAGGTGGCCAAGAGGCCAAAAGCCTAAGACCCAGCAGGCAGCAGCTACGGCCGCCGACAAAAAGGCGGAAGCTCATACGCACTCCGTCCACGGCTGCCGTGACGGTGACATACCGACTGGCTCCTCCACCACTTACGCAAAAGTGATGGGGTAGCCAAGTCGAAGATAAAACTGGCGGACATCGGCATCGAGACTGTCCGCCAAAAAGCGGGCTGTGACCGGTGGTCTCATACGGAGATCAGCGGTCCTGATTCACAGCTCGAGGCGGATGGTCTCGCGGCTAAAATGCGGAGGTCCTTTCAAGTGGACGTCAGTTAGCCCCGCCGGTCAAAATCGGGCGACATTCGTGTGAAGGACCTCGATGGTCACCATCAGCCCGAGCGATGTCGCGGCGGCTGTGGCCGAGGCTGGAGAATTGTTCGGTGGACGACGTGAAGGTCGGAGGTCGAACACCCATGCGTATCGGCACGATGCTGGGTGCGTGCCCCGCAGCAGTGCTGCGTAAATTGGTGACCGCTGGGCGTGTACGCGTGGGCTGGGGATCTGCTGGGGTGGAACTCTTGGATCCCAGGCCCATGCACTGCTTCCGGTGCCTGGAGAGGGCACGTTGGTAGCCAGGTGCCTAACCAGGCGGGCGGGCACGCTACTACGCTTGTAAGAAACCAGGCTGGGGCCAGAGAGTGCAAAGCTCTTGCGCTCAAATGTCCCTGTGCTCGGACCTGGGGAGCTGCCCTCTAACCATCGTCTTGGTAAGAGGTGCCCACCATCAAGAAGAGCGGGAGAAAACCATCTCCTCCTGCCCCGCAAGCTGCTTGGCAGTCCAGCGGCACCAGCCACGTGAGCGCAGCTCGGGATGGAAGTCGCGTAGGCCTCTTCGCACCCCTCAGGTCCTTCAGAGCAACCTGAGCCACTGCCGCAATGCTGCCAGCGTTTGTTTTATGCAGACCATTGCGGGTGCCCATTGCTCTGGCGATAATCGGCGGGGCTATGCATGCCGGGACCACCCTGCTGGTTCGGCGTGGGCTGGAGTTCCGTAGTCTACAGGGGGTGGAAGGGTGTCACCCTGCTCCTATTGGGAAGGGGTCGGGGCTTCGTTGCAGTGCAATGGGGCACCCTGGCCATAGTTGGCTGCTACGTCTCTCCGCAGGAGTCCCTCGCCGACTGCGAGGTGTACCTGGACGAGGTGGCGCTCTGCGTTCGCGGTGCACTCCCTCGTCCGTCGGTGTCTGGGAGACTTCCAGCGCCCACTCCAGGGCGTGGGGAATCCAGCGACGATCGAGAGAGACGGTGATGGAATGGGCGGCTGGATGGACCTCCGATTGGCAAATCGGGGGTCCATCGCCATGCGTGCGGTGGCAGGGGAGTCGGTCGTGGATCTTACATGGGGCGCTCCGCTGCTGACTCGCATGTTGTCAGGCTGGCGAATTTGCAGAGGTGGTCACGATACTATCGGTACCGCCACATTATTTTCGATCTGCACTCGCCGTCCCGACTATGCTAGCCACCGGAAGGCAGTCACGCGACGTTGGTGTCTCAAGCAGCTAGACGCAGGAACACTCAGGGCCGCCGCCAACGTTGCAATATGGCCAGAAAGCGCCGAAGAGGGTTCATCCCGATCCGGAAGTGAAGCGAACTGGTTCCGGGACACGATGACGCGCGCGTATTTGTGACGCGTCGATACTGGACCAGTCTGCGCCCCAAGCGCGGGAGGCAGTGTACTGGTGGTCGGCAGAGATCGCGGAGCTGCAGGCGATCTGCTTGCCAGAGCCGCCGCCAGTACACCAGAGGCCAGAAAGGAGGCGAAGCGGAGGCTCCGAGTGAGAATGCGCTGCTAGACTCTACGGGCGTATCGAGCGGCCCACGAAAGCGTTGCAGGCGCTTCGCCTGCAACGCCGGAGTCAGTCCTGGAGAGCTCCTGGAGAGGGACTCAACGAGGATCCGTGGGGGCGTCCGTACAGGATGGTGCTAGAAAGCTCCGTCCTTGGACGCCCCGGTGACGAAACTCTAGATCCGGCCCTCTTGGGAAGAGTGGTCAGCTCGCTCTTTCCGGAGGTCAGTCAAATCCCTCAGTCTACCCCAATCTTCGTGTCAATGGAGTGACGAAATGGGGTGACCGCACAGGAAGCTGGACCGAGCCGTGGAGTACGCGCTTGAGGGAGGCAAGACACCGCGCCGGGACCCGGCGGGAATTCCCGGCGGGTCTGGAGATGTTGATCTGGCTACCCTCGGGGGCTGAGCTGAGGCAGCTGTTCATGCCTCCGCAGCACTACCTCGTTCCTAGGGCCTGGAAGGAGCCCGAATGGTCCTCTTGAAGAGAGCGAAGACAGAGTCGCAGATTCTCCTCTGCGTACCGTCCCTTATGCCTGTTGGACGGGCTGGCAAGTTATTCGAAGGAATTCGCGCGCCCGTCTCAGGCATCTGTCGCGATGTCGGTCCGATCTCGCCGAAACCAGTTCGGTTTCCGACGGGAGCGTTCCACCATCGACGCGGTTCTGCGCGTCCGCTCCTGTCGGGAGCAGGCTGTGTCGGGCGGCGTGGCGTTGGCGATAAACATTGATATCGTCAGCGCCTTTAATTCCTGCCCTGGGGACGCGATAGGGACTTTTACACCATGAGGAATTGTTCCCCTGCAAGGCGATGATCGCGGACTACTTGCGCGACAGGTACATCTTGTACATGGACCGAGACGGTACACGGGGATCGGAGGGAGATCAGTGTGGGGTTCACAGGGGTCGGTTTTAGGCCCGTGCACTGGCGGAATCTCGCCTGACTCTGTTCTGCGAGTCGAGCTTCCCGCTGGCGTATATGTCGTCTGTTACGCTGACGACACGTTGGTGGTCTGGCAGGACTCCTTCGAGGACCAAAGACTCGCCGAGCTTGGGGGCGAAATCGTCATCGCCAGAGATCCACGAGGGCAGGACTGGAGGTAGCGCCTCTCACAAGACCGAGGCGCTATGGTTCCACAAACTGCCGCGGAGCAGGGAACCACCCGACTCGTGCGTCCAGTAGGTGAGTCGGAAGTCAGAGTGGGGCGGTACATGAAGTACCTGGGCCTCACCCTGGACGATCGCTGGGGCTTCGAGCACTTCGAGCGCCTGGTCCCCGGATCCGAGGGGTAGCGGGTGCTATGCAGACTGCTGCCCAATCTCTCGGGGACCAGTGAAGTTCGCCGCCTCTATGCGGTCAATACGATCCGTAGCCACCTATGGGGCGCCCGTATGGGCGAAAGAGGCGGCATCCATTTTGTAGGTTGGGTCCCGGCGTGGTGGCCATTACTACGGCGGGATACCGGACGGTATCGTTCGAGGGCAGCGACAATCCTGGCTCGCTTTCCACCTCTGGATATTCTGGCGGACATGGGCGCGAGGGTGTATCACCGGATTCGCGTCCTACGCCAGAAACGGTATTAATGGCAGGCAGAAGAGGCGCTCGGGCGGTAAAACGGCAGGAACGACGTATCGCATTCGCGACGTGGCGCGCAAAGGCTCCGCGAGGGCTTAGAATGCGCAAACGCGTCGTCAGGCATTCCTGCCGGTTTTCGAAGCCTGGATGCAGCGGCGAGGAGAACTCTGCACCTACAGGGCTTGCAGGTGATCACCGGGCGCAGTTGCTTCGGTGATTACCTGTGTAGATCAGTCGCGAACGACGACGAATTGCTTCCACTGTGGCGGCAACGACCAGGGCTCGCATCGCACACTTCGCCGCTTGCCCGGCGTGGGAAGCCGAGCAGCGGGTCTTGGTCCGGTCACATCGGACGGAACCTGTCCTACTGATAGTCGTGTCGGCGATGCTGCGGGAATCGGCGTGGAGGGCCGTAGCCTCCTTCTGCGAGACCGTAATGGTCGAAGAGCTGCGAGCAGGACAGAGAGGACCGATCCTGCTCCGGAGACAGGGCCGACGCGGCGCTCGCGCACCTCGTCACGGCCCTCTATCGGTGATCCCCTACCGTAAACGGGGCCCTACGGGTCGCTGACGATCAGATTAGGCTCCGACCGTCCGAAATATGAAACGACCCCGAGGACGACGGCACGACGTGGTACCGTGTCGTCGTGATAGTTCCGTGAGGTTCTGGGGTGCGATCTTCACGCACGCCCCGGGACGGAAGCTATCCCCAGCGAAGCGCAGGGGGTTGCGGTTGCGTTCCTAACGGAGATCCGCGACCCCCGCGAGCGATGGCGACCACCGTGGGAGTTTAGTCGGTGCAGGTCCAAACGCCGCCCGCCTTGCCCCGCGAGGGGCGGGTATGCGTAAAACATTCCCCACGCTAAAAGGTTAGGTTAGGTTAGGTTAGGTTAGGATTCCAGGTTGGGTTAGGTTAGGTTAGGTTAGGTTAGGTTAGGTTAGGTTAGGTTAGGTTGGGGTGCCACGTCAGAAAACCTCCTCGAGTGCCTGGTCGTTGAATTTCCTTTGATACTATTGTATCCGGGGAAGGCAACGCCGGGTTCAGTACCCTGGGCACTGGTGATACGTTGTTGCCAGTGGCGAATGTTCTGACAGGGGGATAAGCTGCTCTGCGTGTCCCTCTGATAAGCGGAGGCACAGCGGAGTGGCTGGGGGTGCATTTCCTCTTGATTTCCGTATCCGGGAGAAGGCAACCGATGATAATTGCGCATTGGGAACTGGTGACGATACGTCGTTCTCGGTGTCAATGCGCGGGGCGAAGGATTGCATTTCTCATGATCAAAGTATCCGGGGAAAGGCAACAATGATGGTGGGTATTAGGAACTGGTGACGATATATCGTTTCCAGTGCCTAATGCTCATAGTGGAGGACGGGCTCGGTGGCGCTCACACTGCCGCCGGGCACTCAACCGTCAAAACTGGGGTTACGTCGGCTCTCCCAGCGCCGTAACCGCTGTACTTTCTTCAAAGACCCCAGCGTTGACGAGATTATGTGGGGTACGTCGAAGTGCAGCGAGCGGGAGGGCTTTGCCTTTAACCGGCCGGCCCGCGAGGGCAAATCTCTATAAAAATCAGACAGCGAAGTCTAAAACCTGTGGGTACCGGACGCCCCCACAGCATGTGTAGTCTCTGCCCTCGGAAAGGCGTAAACCTGAGGGTCGACCTGTTATTTCGTCCAAAACGTGGGAACAAAACGGAAAGCAAATCTAGCCACAAAACAAGATGCATTGTGGATAGCGACGACGATACGAGCACTCTATGCTCAGCGCAGTCATTCGACGAGAGAAGAAGTAAGAAAACGTCCTTCTAAGGACGCAGGTATTGGTGCTGGTCCCGTAACGGGCCTGGATGGAACAAACAGCCAGGGCATATGGCGTCGGCCAAAAGAGGTAGAGGACGACCTCCGACGACAGGATACGTCGGCCTTGCCCAGGCCAAATGGAGCTGGTGGTCGCTGGCTGAAGCGGAATTGAGGTTGAGGCGGAGGCGGAGATCGCATCGATCAACTTCGTCAGCTCCGCGCCGTCAGGAAGTCAACCCTGTCGAGCTGCCGTCCAACGATGGCGACTTCTGGAGACGGCGACGGAGCTTGAAAAGAGGATCGATAGTGGTAGGCGTCATCACCATGGTTGCCACAAGGTCCAAAACCTTAAAGGCATAAGGGGTGAAGGCGCTAAAGGAGGCTGCGGAGAATGTCAGCGAGGCCGCTTAAGACTCTGCAGCGACGCTGTACCTCGACGAGACGAGGAAGCTGTAAACTGACAACGCCTCATTCCGCGTCGCAGCTCAGGAAGGAGGTGGCCTTATCTGCAGATGCAGGTGGAACGGCCCGCGCCAGCACGTCGAGGAATCGGGCAAGGAAGAGTCAGGTGCCTGATCATTGACCAGGTGGGGTCAATGATCAGCGCCAGGTTCGCCGCCTTGGAGGACCGTCTCCTTCCAGAGAAGCGTCTTCGCCCCTCACTGGCAGCGGACAAGAGACCAGAGGCGCTCCGTCCACCATCCAGCCCTTCGCCTTCCCAGGCACCGGTTTCGCAAAGCCGCCTGTCAAGCGCGCCTTGTGTTAAGCTGGTTGCAGTGGGGTCTTCTGCGGCCCCGGAAGCATCCCAAAGGAGGGCGGAGCAAGGCCGCGAAGGAAGGACAAAGATGTACCAGAGTCCCACCTCTGCCACCAGCGCCGCAGTCTAAGGATCAACCATGGACAACGGTGGTGAAGAGGAAGGGACCCAAGAAGCAGGCGGAAAGGCGGCAAAGGGTCCTGGCGAACCCGCAAAGAAGAGGGCGGTAAAGATTGCGACCTGATCGTCCGCTGTGGTAGTGGACTCCTGCAGCCGGAGGCTGTGGCAGCGGGCGTCACATTGAGGTGATTACCGAGGCGAAGGCGAAAATAAACCCGCCGCCCTCGGCATAACCGAGATGTTTCGAATCTGCGCCACGGGGCTCGTATGTTCGAGATCCCCCGGCAGACAAAGGACAAGGCGACGCCCGCCAAAAGGTTGAGGGAGGTGTTCACCGCAGCGGCAAGGTCCGCGTCTAGACTGGCTAAGACAGCCGAAGTCAAGGTGTCTGGCTTAGATGATCTGGCCTCTGTGGAGGATGTGGTGGCGGCTGTATCGTTGGCTGGCGACTGTCCCAGGACACTATTAAGTGTAAGCGAGGTTCTGCGGTATCCCGCAGGCCACGGTATATTACCTGGGTTCCGGTGTCCCGTGGCTGCTGCAAAAGGTGGCTGCCGCAGGACGTTTGATGGTCTCGTGGGTGGTGGCTGAGGGTGAAGCTCGTAGAGCCCTCACCTCTGAGGTGTTCCGCTGTTTTGAGGCGGGACACGTGAGGCTCAGTGCGACGCACCGATCGACCGGGGGGCTGTGCTGCCGCTGGTGGTCAGCCTGGCCCACAAGGCGGCACGGTAATCACTTCCCGCGTTATTGCCGTGTGCGTCGCCATAAACCGGCGGACACAGAATGGGGAAGGCCTGCAAAGCGCAGCTGAAAGCCGGAAAAAGGCCAGTCCGCGTTGCCACCTCGGCAACCAACCAGCCAGCCGATGGAGGAGGAAGCGTCCGACCCTGGGACCACTCCACAGCCGCCGCAGAGGAAGGAGTGAGAGCGTAAGCGTACTCAGTGCCCGACTCGAGCGATGGACACGGGAAGTCTGTCGCTCAACACGAGTCTGCGAGGAAGAGCGCGCCCGGTGTTCCCGCGCGCTCAACACAGAATCCAATCTGCCGGGGCTAGACAACTGGCCGACTGGCTGTGCACGCGGAAGAATGCTCACAGCGTACCCGCATGCACAGTACTTGGGTAAGGAGCGAAGGAACACCGATGGGGTTTTAGTCGGTGCGAGTCCGACATAACCCATCACGTCCCCGCGGGGGGCGTGTTGTAAGTAGGCACCACACGAAAAAGGTTAGGTTAGGTTAGGTTTTTTCAGACCCTCATTTCTGGGGCCCTTGCGTGTATTACCCCTGACATGATAGCTCAGGGACTTTTTGTTCTTTCTAACATTATCCACTTACACTATTTTTTAGTCGGTCTTATCTCTGCTTGTACATCGTATTCTATTCTTATATATATTTCTTCTTAGTCAAACTTAATGCCTATAGTTCTAGAATTTAGTTACTATGGTATATATAACTAAATATTCACACACATACTAACATCCTTATACATTCATTTTGTTTTATTTTGTCGTATAGCTTTCATCGCCACACGCTTGCAGAATGCAGGAATTTCTGGCTAAAATCTCTGCTACTGATAAGGACTGGCAAGTTATTTATTGTTACTTTTAAACCTGTGTAGCTCTCAACATTGAGCCTCTCCTGCTGATACAGGACACCTGTTAAGTGAGGTGCAAGATATCCTCCTTGGATGGTGTCGTCACAGACACACGATGGGCTCTCTTTACACCCGAAGCGGTTCAAGTATTCGGAGAAACTGCCGTGGCCCGTGAACACCTGCACAGACAGAGCGTCCATCTCCAGGTTTTTGTAATTACGCTGAAGGCTTGACGCGTCCGGGAAGAAGGCTTTGGTGACGGAAGTTGTGGTCACCCTTCTCGATACCTCCTGTTCCATTCATCAACCGACTCCAAACGGATTTGTCGCTTGACGAACGAGACAGGGTACTGATCAGTCGGGGGTCCCTTCCTTGGTCTTAATTGCAGCCTCCTTTAAGTTCGTCCGCCCTCGTTCCTCCAAACCTGGTGTGGGCTTTCACCCATGTTAGGGAGATGTTCTTCCCACGTCCCCGCAATGTACAGATGTTTTGTCGTGCTTTCACCGCGAGGGGATGCAGGAATCCGGGTTAATAACCGTTTGGCAAGGACCTGAATCGCAATAATAGACCCTGAAGTTCCGTGCAGTGTGCCGTAGTGCCTCCACTGGTGGCTTCCACTATTTGCCAAAGTAATTCCGGGGCCTGGTAGACGGTGCAGTAATCACCAGCTTGAGTTTTCGGGTACTTCTGGCCGCGCCCAACCAAAATGGATAGTGCCGTCTGACTTTCCCCTCGATTTTACCAATGTCGGTGGGTTCGACGGTAGCCTCGTCTTATGTAGGTAAATCCACACCGTCCCCCATGCAGGTGAAGTCCAGCTCCAGCCTTCGGCAGGATGTGGCATCTCGGCGTAGGGAGTCCTAACTCATATCCCTGTCCCCAACACTGCCGCGATATGCCTTTACTTGGTAAAGAGAGGCTGCTTCCCCTGATCCTTATATCCAGGGGAAGCAATCCGGCTAGCAGCAGGGCTGAATGCAGGAGACGGTCCTATACGCTTCACACCGGACAAACCCTCTCTGCACGGAGTCCAGCTGCTTTCTGGCAGACTTTAGTGTCGCTGACGCCCATGCGCCTGGGCAGCGTACATGACGTCGGCTCCACCACCGCCGTATAAATGGTTCTAACCACCCGGGGTTCAATCCCCATTAACCTTAGTGGTTCTTCGACAGTTGGACGTACAGACTCTGTGCTCTTCCGGGACACACATTTGCAATGCGCGTTGAACGTGAGTCCGTCGTCCACCGTGAGGCCGAGTATCTTGATGTTCTTGGAGAGCTCGATCCTCACACTGCCCATGGTCAGGAGTGGTGAGTCAAACTCAGCTTCCTCGTCACTACCATAGCCTTTAGTTTTCAGGTGCTGCGAAGTTTAGTTTATTTTGACTCTACCCCCGAACATACCGAGTACCGGTTCGGCTCTCCGTTGCACTTCTAGTGCATTGTCCCCTCGAGATAATCAAACCACGTCATCAGCAAAGCGTCTGACAGTATACCCCCTCCGCCCCAATTCCAGAAGAGGATTAAGCAGCAGGTTCCATAGCGTAGGACCCCAATGGATCCTTGCACGCACCCTTTGTCACGCTTGACCGAGCTCTGCACTGGCGAACCGACGCGCACTGATCGATCGCTAAGATAGTTGTCAATTAGGCGCCTCCTTGTGGGTCCACCGGGCATCCGGGTTCCGCCAGTCTGAGTTCGATCAGGGCCACCACGCATTATCGAATGCTCCTTTCTATGTCCAGCGACACCAAAACAATGAGCTTTTTCTCTCACGAAGCCGATCATTTAGGTGTCCCATCATGGCACAGAGGGAGTCTTCGGTACTACGTTGCGGCATAGAAGCCGTACTGGCTGTCACTGATCTGGGGCACCATGTGCCACCCTGATCTTCTGGACAACCATCTTTTCGCAGATCTTACCCAGTACCGGCAAGAGACTCCATGGGTCTGTAGGACTTAGGTCCGCGTATGTGTCCTTTCCCGGCTTCCGCGTGTATGACTACTACCACAGCTTCCTTCCACCTTGCAGGGAAGTAAGAAAGACTTAGGCACTTGTTCATAAGTGCGAGGAACAGGTCAGGGTCCAGTGTGATTGCCGTACAGCAGAGATGTCGGAGGTAAGGCCGTCCATTCCAGGCGCTCTTTTTGATTGAAACGACGACGCGGCTCCAAGCAGTTCGCTCTTTTGGTGAATGGTGGGTTGCATGAGTCATCACGCAGCCCCTCATTTATTGTATCTGCAATTCTCTTACTTGCTTGTGTTCCACGTCGTCGTTGGCGGGATATCCTCTGATAGAACGTATCGGCCAGCAATTTGGCTGACTCTGCCCTCCCAGTACTCACTCCATTTCAAAAATTGTGTGAGGAACGTCCTCTTGTCTCACCGCTGTACGTCTTAATCACCCGGTATATACCGTCCCACATCGATTCTCTATCTTGCTGGCCGCAGAAGGCCTTCCAGCTGGCGGTTTGCGCTTTCTTTACTTCCAAGGAAATAGTTTTCCTTGGCCTCAAGGTACTGCTCGACAACCCACTCGGCGGATCGGTGCAGCGCAAGAGATTCTGCGCTTTTTCCGCAGGACCCTTTTTTGAGGTTAGTGAGTTCCACCGTCCACCAGGGCAATCCTATAAATTTCTTTACTGCTGACTTTTAAGTGCTTTTTCAACACGTTTCCTGTATGGTGCTTGTTAGTTTTGCATATTATTTGTTCCAAATCTTCTGTATTTTTAATTTCTTCTGGTTATATTTATTTCGTTGTTTTGGTTAAATTAAGCGAGTTCCTACGGAACTCGCCCAATTTGCTTTTCTCTGGTATTGTATTTCTTGTCGTGTTCTTTAATTCTATGGTTCTATTGTTGTGTATATTAATTTCAAATAGGGAGGCCCTGTGGTCGGAGTTTATCACTCCATCTTCCAGGCGCCAGCCATCGATCCTCCCTAGAAGGGCTCGCTGAGCAAGTCTGTCACGTCCACATAGCTGGTAATCTTCTGCCGCCCCTGATGGTGTCGAGTGGGCTCGGTTCCCCTGTTGGAGTAGGTGGAGCCTGCTCTGTCGAGCATTGCCACCTCTGTTCCTCTCTTGTCCGTCTTCTTCGACTCTCCCCACCAAGAGTTCCATGCGTTCACATCCTCACCCAATATCACGTCTCTCTGGTGCCCATACCTACTACGCGGCCGTGATGTCGTTAAGATAGGGGGCGATAGGCTTATCACCCTCAAGGTATATTGAGACTACCCCGACCTCCCAGACCCCAATCCTCAACTTGGCAACTGCGATATTCTCAGCTGTCAAGTCGGGACACTGGGTGATCTGGATAGCTCCATCGAACACTACAATGGCGGTTTGATAACCGCTCGGAGTTAGGGCTCCTCGCGTATTGTATTGTCCGGTACTCTCGATATTGTTTCATCTCCCCTATCCTCCTGATATAAGGCTCTTGCACCATTGCCAAGGTCAACTTGCGAGTGACCGCCTCGGTCATGAGCTCTGCTGTCGCAGTTTCGCTCCTCCGCATGTTGGACTTGATGACGCGATATTGGTGGCCACGATCGCTGTGTACAGTAGGGACGCCCTAGCAGTAGGCTATGGTGGACCTCGCTAGTGTCTCCCATTCTCTGACAGGGCAGTCCTCGAACTGAATGCATTGTGGTTTCTCCTGTCCAGTCCTGCCTTCGGCAGCTAAGCAGCACGATGGTATCTCTCTCCAGAGAGGCATTTCAGTGCACTCTGCTCTGAGGTGTGTAACTCCGCAGTGAGACTGCACACATCTGTCGTCTCCGTGCATACCCGCTTGCTGTGTCCATTCCCAGGCATCGTGAGCACTGTGGCGAGCGGGTGATTGATCCTCCACTCTTACTCTCTGGAGATCTACATGTACAATACCCACTTGAGTAAGACTGGTCCATATCGGCGGAGAAACCCCCAAGACTACGTGGCGATGAGCGGATTCCTAGTCCCTTCCTGTATTTGACTCTAATTTGTCATTGTCTTCCTATACCTTTCAAGAGATGCCTGTTTTGCACCTTTAACGCTCTATAATTTCCTCATCACTGTTGTATTGCATCACGTCACGTAATATGATTAATGACTTTATTTTTGATTTCGACTTTAAGTTTGTTCCTGCCTTTGTATTTTTCTTTTATTTTCTTAATTTCAGTCTTGGAGCATTGCAACCCAATATTACTTTTCTATCTCTTGCTTTCCTAATTTTGTCTATCTTTAATCCTCTTCTTGGCATTAACCACCTTTCTTATTTAACCACCTGGTCTCCCGTTTCCTTTTCATCGTTGGAGGTGATCACCACAGAGTGTACTGCCGTATTCTCTGGAAGTGATCTCGTCTGTGGTTTGGCTGCCACACTTGGTGTACGATCTTTTTCTTCCTAATTTCTTGTCTTTTAACTCTTCCGTTAGTTTTTCCATTTCCTTTTGTTTTCTCTTCTAGAAGCTCGTGTTCCTCTAACTTTCTCTTAAAAATGTGCTTTCTACTTCTTCTTTCTTGTCTCTGTGTCCCTGTTCCGGGTCTTTATCGCCTTCTTCTCCTTATCTATTATCTCTGTCCCTGTAATTCTATCTCTGCCTCTTGACCACTGGATAGAGCCTCTATCTAGCCTGAGGACTTCCATTTTATGTCTGTCCTCAGGTTTCTAGAGCTGTTCAAGTTCAGCTTGGCCTTATGGAGGAAACGTGCCCTTGCTAAATGGTCCGCAATACCTTAGTCGTCTGTGGCTTTCTCCAGCCCTCCGCTGATAGTTTGCGGGTCTTTGCTTCCTGGGAAGGTGCTATCCTGTTTCTCTGGCGAACCGTCAATGTAACGCTAGGGGATTTCCTGAGAGTTTAGGTTCGTCCAGAGAAACATCACTAAGCGGGCCGTGAAGCCGGTCGTCTGGTGTCGGAGGGCAGTACTCCAGCGTCTCTTCGCCAGAGACCACAGGAGTGCTGACCGAACAACATCCACCTCTAGAACGTTTGACATTTTGTCTGTGCCTCGTTCGCTAATCCAGGTGTTGTATCTCGGAAGGTCCTCACGTACGGTTTTGTTTGTTCTTTTCTGCCAAGTTAGTGCGCGTATTCCGATCATTTTGAGTCCTTATAACTGCTACAATCCGCAGTTTCTTGTGTCCGGGTGATGTTGATGAGTCTAATTAGAGCTGGGGTGATGGTCATCAGCACAAATAAAGAAAACACCCGCACAGCACCGGATAAGAATACGAACATAACCCGTTTCGTTTAAAAGTCTTACAGTAAAAGCAGTAAAGTAACTTACCCTTCAGGAAAAATCCGATTCCCAGCTGAAAGGAGCAGCTCAACACTCTTTCAAAGAACTCAAGCACTGTTCAGCGTAATTTTCCGCGTCTTTGATATATAACACACTATATTTTAAACACTCTGACTATTTTATTAGATTTTAGAACACGGAGCGCCTCCGGAAACGATGCGCATGGTCGTGGGACGTCGGCACGCGACTGAGGTTAGGTTAGGTTAGGTTAGGTTAGGTTGAAGGCCAACCCCCGATGCACCCCGCCTTTGTCGTAGCGGGGGTAGCCGTAGTAACCGTGGTGCGGAGTTAACCACGGTGAAGCTAAGAGGGAACCTCCAAATGGCCGGCCTTAAGGTTCTAAGGCCGGCCCGAGGAGGCTGCCCGGGCGGGCTGGAGCTGGGCCCGCCCTGATGCGTAGCCGGTGGGCTGCGGGCGCGGATGGACGGAGTGGAGGCCGTCTAACGCACCATCCGTAAAGCCGAGGCGGGAGTCGCGGGAGGCGGTGTATCTCCCTATCCTCCGCGACTCAAGCGGGGTCGCACTGCTGATGCGGCCGTGGTGGGGCCGGCTCAGTGGCGGCTGATCCCTGCTGCTCCCGTCCTCCGCGGCCGAACATTGGCTGGCGGCGGAGCCTATCACCAGATCCGCCGGTGGGGGCTGGGGTTTTCCTGGCCCCCATGGCCTCTGGGGGCGGACTCGGGGAACCGCTTCCGTTCCGCGAGAGTCGAGCTGGAAGGCGCGTCCGTGTTCCGGCGCGCCTGCCTGGAGAGGGGTGAGAGGGGATGTCCTCCCCCCGAAGGAGGGGCCGGCCGGCCAGCGCAGGCGGGGTCGCGAGGTGTGCGGAAGGTTCCCGTGACCCCGCTTTCATACGCGACGATGGAGGAACACCATGGGGTTTTAGTCGGTGCGGGAGTCTGACATAACCCACCCTTGCCCCGCAGGGTGGGCGCGGCACTTCTGGGCGTAAAAAAAAAAAAAAAAAAGGTTAGGTTAGTTATTAGAAGAAGAAGAAGGAAGTTAGGTTGAAGAAGAAGAAGTTAGCCAGGTTAGGCTAGGTTAGGTTAGGTTGTCCTGGCGGGGTGCCACGTCAGAAAACCTCGAGTGCCTGTCACGTTGAATTTCCCGATACCATTGTATCTGGGGAAAGGCAACGCCGGGACGGCACCCAACTGGTGATGATACGTTGCCAGTGGCGAATGTTCTGACAGGGGATAGCGCCTGCGCGTCCCTCTGATAAGCGGAGGGCACAGCGAGTGAGCTGGGGGTTGCATTTCCTGATTTCCGTATCCGGAGGAAAGGCACCGATCGATGGTGCGCATTGGGAACCGGGTGATACGTCGCTCCTCAGTGTCCAACGCGGGCGGAGGTTGCATTTCCCGGATCAAAGTATCCGGGGAAAGGCAACAAATGATGGTGGGTATTAGAACTGGTGACGATATCACTCTGTGCGCCTAATGCCCAGTGGAGGGACGGGCTCGGTGTGTGACTCACACCGCCGCCGGGCATCCAACCGTCCAAAACTGGGGAGTTACGTCGGCTCTCCCAGCGCGCCGTAACCCGGCTGTACTCTTCAAAGACCCTGTGCGTTGACGATTGGTGGGGTACCGTCGAAGGTGCAGCGGGAGCGGAGGGTTTGCCTTAACCGGCCGGCCCGCGAGGAGTAAATCTCTATAAAAATCAGACAGCGAAGTCTTAAAACCTGTGGGTACCGGACGCCTCTTACAGTATGTAGTCTTGCTCCTCGGAAAGGCGTGTAACCTGGGGTCGACCGTTTTTTTCTGTCCAAATTCAGGGAACAAATATGAGTACAAAATCAAATCCAAAATATGTGGTAGATAGTGACGATGATACGAGCGACTCTATGCTCAGCGTAGAGTCATCTGACGAGAGAAGAAACAAGGAGGAAACGTCCTTCTAAGGACGCAATTATTGACGGCGGTCTGGTAACGGGCCAAATTAGAGGAGGAAGCCAGGGCACAACATCTGCCAAGAGAGGTCGAGGGCGGCCTCCAACTACAGGCGAGGCGTGGGGCTTGCCCAGGCCAAAATGGCATTGGTGGAGGCCAGGAGAGAGGAGGAGAGGCTGGAGGCGGAGGCAGAGACGCTTCATCACCTGTCAGCTCCGCGCCGGCAGGAAGTCAACCTTTCGAGTCGTCATCCAACGATGGCGACTTTCGGAGCCGGCATCGGAGCTGCAAAGAGGATAGAGGACAGCAACCGGCGTCATCTCCATGGTGGCCACAAGGTCGAAAACTCCTGAAGGCATCTGGGTGAAGGCGCTGAAGGAGGCGCTGCAGAGAACGTAAGCGAGACCGCAAAGACTTTTGCAGCAACGCTGTACCTCTGAGGAGACGAGAAAGCTGCAGGCGGACAACGCTCTTCCCAAGGCGCGAAGAAGTGTCGCAGTTGAGGGAAGGAAGTGGCCTCATCTGCGGATGCAGGTCGACCGGCCAAACACAATGCCGAGGGAATAGGTAGAGGAGTTATAAGCCTGGATCATTGACCAGGTGGGCCAATGATCAACGCCAGGTTCGCTGCGCTGGAAGACCGTCTCCCTACCAGAGCGCCACCGCCCACCATTGGCGGCGGATAAGAGACCGGAAGCGGTGCCCGGTCCATCGTCCAGTCCATTTCCGCTCACAGGCACTTCGCCACCGCAGGCCGCATGTCAAGGCACTCCAGAGGCTGGCTGTCGCGGGGTCTTCTGGGGCCCCGAAGCACACCATGGGAGGGAGCGAGGCCCGCGGAGGGGCCAAAGAAGAAGACAGCTGAGTCCCGATTCTGCCACCATATCGCCACAGTCTTAGGAGCAAACTATGGACAACGTGGTGAAGAAGGGACTAAAAGAAGGGAAGGCGGCAAAGAGTCCCGGCGAACCCGCAACGAAGACAGGGCAGTCAAGATCGCGACTCCGCGATCGTCCGCTGTGGTGGTGACACTGGAGCCGGAAGCCGTGGCAGCGGGCGTCACGTACGTCGCAGTTATTACCGAGGCATGCCAAAATCAATCTTGCCGCCCGGAATAATCCGATGCGCTTCCGCGTCTGCGCCACGGGGCTCGTACGTTCGAGAGATCCCTGGCGCCGAAAGCGAAGCTAAAGCGGACGCCCCAGCCCAGAAACTGAGGGAAGTTCTCACCGCAGCAGGCAAAGCGGTCCGGGTCTCAAGACCGGGCAAAGACCGCCGTGGAGATTAAAGTGTCTGTGGCCCTGACGACTCGGTGTCTGTGGAGGAAGTGGTGGCGGCTGTAGCGTTGGCTGGCGGCTGTCCTAAGGAGAGTGTGGAAGGGCAGTGAGGTCCTGCGGTATCCTGCAGGCCTTGGGATGGCTCTGTCCGGTGCCCTGCTGCCAAAAGGTGGCTGCTGGGGACGCCTTATGATCTCGTGGTGGCGGCCGAGGTGAAGCTCATAGAGCCCTCACCGAGATGCTCGCTGTTTTGAGGCGGACACGGGAGGCCTGAAGTGTGACGCACCGATCGACCGGGGAGCTGTGCTGCCGCTGGTCAACCTGGCCACAAGGCGGCATTGCGCTCCGCTGCCCTGGCAAGAAAGCCGGTGGTGTGTGTGCGCCGCCGCAAAGAAACCGGCGGACCATAGATGGGGAAGGCCTGCAAAGGCCTTCCTGCTGTCAGCGAAAAGGCCGGTCCGCCCGTTGCCACCTCGGCAACCGACCAGCCAGCCGATGGAGGAGGAAGCGTCCCGAGATCCCAGGACCACTCCACAGCCAGCCGCAGGGGAAAGGTGAGAGCGCAGGGCGTACCACCCCTACGACCTCGAGTGATGACACACGGGGAGGTTTGTCGCCTCAACACGAGTCAGCGAGGTGAGCGCCCGCGTTCCCGCGCGCCTCAACACAGGATCGTCTGCCGGGCCATCAACTGGCCGCCACCAGCTGTGCAAGCGGGCATCGCTCACAGCGTACCCGCACGCACAGCACCGGGTGGAGCGATGGAACACCGTGGGTTTTAGTCGGTGCGAGTCCGACATAACCCAAGCCTCGTCCCGCGAGGGCGGGTATGCGCAGGCATTTCACGAAAAAAAAAAAGGTTGTCCTGGAAGGGCGTGGCGTTGGCGATAAATATTGATATCGTC